>WSYH01014600.1:0-15352 GCA_036426205.1 Ascaphus truei | reverse complement strand
ATGTGCCCTGTACAAATGCAGAGTAGGATCAAGAAACCCCTAATGGACCTGAAGATGCTCCTCCTGACTCCGGCCCCAGTGATGAGCTTTTGCCAGCGGATGCTACAGTCAAGTAGGCCCCTCAGCCACGTGCCGGTTGAACTGGAAGGGATCTATGCATGCCCTACTGGACACCGGATCCCAAGTGACCATTATATACTGCAAGTTCTATGACCAGCACCTTAAAACATGCCCCCTGCGGGCGGCGAGCATATGAAGGTGAGGGGTTTAAGTAACGAGACTACCCCATCGATGGGATTGTTAAGAGTTCAACTGGAAAACTCCAAGAACACCGGCAAGAAACACCCCATGCACGTAGCGGCAATGGTCGATGCCCGGAGCCCAAGACCAGTGCAAGATCATCTTGGGAACAAATAGATTATAGTACAAGCTGTAATCAGACCATACCTGAAAGAGACCAACGAGTTGCCGCTGGCCAATTCGCTCCTAGATCCCGTCTACGAGAGGAGTGCAACCGGGTATATGCCTCTTAGAGCGTCACGGGGATCTCTACAATCGTCAATGCGGACTGACGACCATTTTACCAGGGGGAGTGCAACGAATGGCCGTTTGGTGCTGTTATCCGAGAGAGATGAGAACGATCAGTTTTCTCTCTGGAGAGTGCCCTGAGGAAGAGGGTCAGAGAGGGGTTAGGGTACTACCTGAAGTGAGAGAGTGGACGACTAAAATCCCTTACGAACCTACGTATATGTGCAGAAACTCTCCCCATTCCCAATGGAACTTGATGCAGGACAGAGAGTCTGGGTTTGCATATACCGGTAAGCCTGTGGAAACAACGCCCCAGGTGAATTGCTGCGGCAGGGGTGAGCGGTAAGTCGTATCTGGACTTAACTTCGGCGAGTCGACATTGCCAACTGAGTGGAAGAAGAGCAGCTGACAACACCAGTTTGATAAACGACGGAATGTGATTCTCCACGAGTGAGATGGATGTGGGTGGCAGTCCCAGCGTCAACATGCCATTAGACTGAGTGATGCCACTCCGTTCTGTGAACGCTCTCGTCGCATCACCCCTAGGGATGTGGACGATGTGAGAATGTCTTGCAAGAAATGGGGAACGCTGGGATTTTGACGGAGTCTCAGAGCCCTTACGCCTCTCCATAGTGGTGGTGAGGAAAAAGAATGGATCCGTACGATGTGTGTCGACTATCGAACCTGAACAATGTACGATACCGGACCAGTACAACTTCCTCGCATGAAGAGATTTTGAATGCTCTGAACGGAAGCCATGGTTCAGTGTGCTCAATTACGATCTGGGTACTATCAGGTACCCATGAATGCGGAAGATCAGGAGAAAACAGCCTTCGTCTGCCCCTGGAGTTCTACCAATTTAACCATATGCCCAGGTATATGTGGGGCCCCTGCTACCTTCCAAAAAACTGAGGAGAAGACTATCGGGGACATGAACCCTCGGGAGTATCTCGTCTACCTGGAAAAGCCATTGAAGAAGAAGATCCAGCCCTGCTGAAGCGTGTCCCAATGACTTGGTTGCATGCTATGTGGGAAGTGGACAATTCGAAATCGATAACTGATATACTCTATCGGGTGGTGCAATATCATAACCACCCAGACAGACGACAACTAGTCCTCCCTAGGAACTTACAGTACATTGTGTTAAAGTCCTACATGATGGGCATGGACATCTCGGGTGTGAGAGAAGAATTTGGGTTGTCCGAGACCGTGTTTTCTGGCCCAAGATGCGAAGAGGCCGTAGGAACGCCATTGTCGCCGTTGTTCGCGGTGTATCCAACGCAAGACCTGCCTACCAGAGCAGGCCTATGGGCCATCTGAAAAGTTCTGGCCCAATGACCTGTGTGTATGGACTTTCTGTGCATTGAGCCTGATAGCCGAGGAATATGCAAGTGCCGGTACACGGACCATTACACCCGGTAGGCCCCAGCCTTCCCCACTAAAGACCAGGAAGCTATCACGGTGGCGAAGATATTTGGGAGAAGTACTTAGTTCACTACGGTCTTCCAAACCGCCTCACTCAGACCAATGTCGGGATTTTGAGAGCACTCTGATCCGAGAATGCTCAAAATGCTGAACTTTGCCAAATCACGAACGACCCCCGTACCATCCGAGGAGAAGCTTTGCCAGAATGATTTATCGGACCTTACTGGACATGCTTGGAACTCTAAAGGGAGTTCAGAAGACTGAATGGATGATTGACACGTGGAGGCCCTGGTGCACGCGTACAATTGTACCCAACACGAGTCAACTGTATTCTCCCCACACTTCCTCAGTTGGGACGAGAGGCGAGACTGCCAGTAGATTACGCCTTAGAGTCTCGACGGATGGGATACCAATGCTAACCCATTTCAAATAGTGCAAAGACTAAAGACAGCTTGCAGCAGGCCTATCAACAGGTGAGAAGTCTACAGCTAAGCTGAAGCTGACAATAAAAGGCGATACGATCATAAGTTCAAATATCGGGAGCTTCGTCCGGAGACGTGTGTTGCTTGGAATCTGAGGAGTCCCAGGAAAACACAAATTGGCCGACCGATGGAGAGACGGTGTTGTATATGAAATAGAATCTCAGATGCCTGGCCTCCCGGTCTATCGCATCAAAGACACTGAAGGCCGGGTAATAAAGGTATGGCACCGTAACCTATTCTCCCCATTCCACAAGTGGGAGATGAGGAAGGGTGAAATATTGGACCCACCTGAACGGTAAGTCCGATCCCTCAGAAGTTGATCAAGAAGACTGTACATGTCATACCCACCAATGGAGGGGCATCTCCCGAGGAGCTACGGGTAAAGGGCCCGTAGGCCAACGCCTACTAAGTTGGCTCCAGCGGGCCAGCTTGGATCCACAAAGTCCATGCTGTTGTACCAAACAGAGACTGTTCAGAGATTCTCCCATCAAGGGAAGAGGCTGAGCCTCAGGACTGTGTTTATTACTCCCCCGAGGAGAGAATTGCAGAAGAACAGCTCTGAAGGAGCCAAAGAGTCAGGTACCCTCCAAATCGGGTTAACCTAGTGATCAAATTGGGGACCCCATTATGAGGCTCAGCAGTGGTCTCGAGAGAAAAATCCAATCTGTGATTGTGATGCCACAGATTGTGCAACATCGTTTAAAGTCAATGCAAATGTGCTAAGTTATATAATTGAACGCATTTTTATATATAAATTCTAGAGTGTTTGAGTTGATTGTGTCCCAGCGCGGTCGTTGGGGTTTTTACCCAGGGGGAGGATGTAGCCAAGTCCCTCTGTCCCGCGAGCCCTCCCCCCTCATTACCTCCGCTGCCGGGGGTCACTCGACAGACCCGCCGCACTTCTGGAGGGTGGGGGCCATGCAGGCCCAGATAGCCCTGAGCCACCAGTAGCTTTGAGTGTTGCAGGGACAGGCCCCAGGATAGGGACCTGCCCCTTATTATCCAGAGTCAGTTAGTGGGACACGGGACGCTGCGCGTCATCCAGAGGTTTGGGCTCAGACCTCCGCTGCCGCTGCCGCTGCCGCTGCAGGAGCCATCCGGGTAGTTGGTGTTCATGTATCAGCAGTCTTCAGATCCTTGTGAAGCTCCCTTGGCAGGCCCGGGCCATGGAGTGCTCGGCTATAACCATCACCAGTGCACCACGCATCTAATTATATTTCAAACGGACCAGTGGCTGCGCAGTCACACATATCACTCATGAATGGGGGGGACATTGAGTGGGGTTACTGGACACGGGATCACCGTGGGGGTGGGAGCATCCTGCGAGACGCAGTAGTGTTAGTGTCCCTCTATGGAGGGACAACCTGTTGATCTTGCACAAGTACGTTTGACTAGTAAAGTCATTGGTTGTTTAACAGCTGTGTGTGGAATATATATATATGTCTGCCGAAGAACCCCTCCCCTCGGTGGGAGCCATCGCAGGTGGAGGCGCCTGCACCGAGTACGAGGTTACTCCTATTATTTATACGTGCCCCAGGCTCCCCGTGGCGGAGGTTTAGGCTCCTGTGAGCCTAATAGTAAAGCACCCACACCTGGTAACATTAGGTTCCCCGCACACACACACTATATGCGATTGGGTGGGGGAATACCCGTTACAGGAGGCTCCAATCACAACAATCTTTCTTGGTATCTGAGCATCCCGAGTCCTCTTGTGCTGGAGAGAAATATTCCCCTGGCTGCTAGAGGAATCAGTCTCCCCCAGCCTTGCCATTTTGCCCTGACACTCCAATATCTTCACTCAATATGGCAAATCTATTGGGATCGATCAGCTCAGAACTGGCCTTCCAACTCCTTATTGCCCCTGCTTTCCCTTCTAAAATGTTACCCAGCTACCCTACCTGGTCCTCACTAACAGCAACCAAGTCTACCTACTGCTCCCCACTAATAGCATCACCATCTGCACCACTAGTCGAAGCAAGGAGCTGCCGTGGAGCACTAAACACCTTCAAGATTGTCAATGGCCTCATATTGCAAGTTTCCTCTTCAGATCAGCAATCTCTGACTCTAAAGAGACAACTGCTCACACTTCTCACAGCGGTATGCTCCTTGTAACAGGTTTCACGGGAAACCTCACCCGGCCCGGCAACGGAAAAGATTGACAGATTGAAGCTCTTTCTCGATTCTGTGGGTGGCGGTGCATGGCCGTTCTTAGTTGGTGGAGACATATGTCTGGTTATTCCGATAATGAGCGAGACTCCTCCATGCTAACAAGTTATGCGACCCCAGCGAGCTCAAACGGAGGCAAGCACTCAGTTCACCATCAGAGAGCGGGACTAACGCTTACTGCAAGAGTGGCCCAGAATAGGAGATTTATAAATGTTTGCCAAATCTCTTTTAAAGCAACTATCTTGTACTAATTGAGCCACGCTAACCTCACATAGAGGGAAGCATTAGTACACCCGGCAGCCATGCGGAATCAACGCTCATGCAGGCGTGGCCCAACGAAGGAGTAAATTATTTTAATGCGTATTTCCCTATCTTACTTAACTGCATGTTGACGGAAACCCTCAGGATACTTGCGGTAAACGGAACATAACTTGATACATACATGGTAAACACTAATATTTACCAAATAAACTGTACAAATCTCTTATTGAGTAAAGTACATGTAACGGGTATTCCCCCACCCATCGCATATAGAGTGTAGTGAGGGGAACCTATATGTTACCAGGTGGTGGTGCGTATACCAGCAGGTTTCAGGGGCCTGAGCCTCCGCTGATGGGAACCTGGGGTGCTTCTCTGGAACGTTTCTTCGGTCAGCGCCTCCACCTATGTAGGATTCTAGGAGTGTAGAATGATCCCTACACAGGACCCACATATAGTAACCACATACACAGGAGTATAAGTATAACCGTTTACAATATGCAGAATCAAACATAACACAATACACATAGCAAAATAATATAGTGGCAGTGTCCTTCTATGACACTCACAGGCAGAATATCTCAGCAGAGCCTTAACCGCACACCATACCTTCCCCAACACCGTGTACCCAGAGTCCCACGAGTCCACTTAACAGACCCAGAACCTATAGGCGGGATCAGTGCCTGATGTACCGGTAGTTGGTGCACGATAAATACGATACCTGCCCCAGTGCTCCAGCACCTGAGGCTGCAGATTCTTCACAAAGGATCGCCGCTCTGTGATCTCTCTGTGACGTCTGCAACTCTGCTGGCGGTGGGTGACTCCCGCATGGAGTGATCCACCTTTGGAAAGTCTCTTATCTCTGCAGAGAATGATTCCTTGTACACGACCCTTCTGTACGAGCACACAGCACTGCAGCTGTGTCACTGACTGAACTGACTAAGCTGACTAAACTGATTGCTAACAGGGCAAAGTCCCTACCTAAGGGGCCTTCCCTAAAACAGTCAAAAGCTGAAGGGAGTGGGGTCTAGCTGGGCCTAAGGGGAGACTTCTGGCTAGTGCAAGAGGCTACTTTCCTCCCTGCACAAACCACACCTCCCCTCTCTGTGTTCCAGCTCCAACTGACACTCCCTGTCTGCACACAACATTTGTATCTTCTTGCTGCAGGAGAATCTGTAAACCCTATTGGCTTCAATGCAGCAGGTGACAGGGGTGAAAGGTAGTCCCAGAGGCTGCTGGGAATCGTAGTCCACTCAGGACCTTTCTCTATTAGTGCCGCATGCGCGATCTACTTGTGCATGTCTGAAGTTGTAATGCCGCCGCTACTCTTAACTGAGCATGCGCAACTTCCAATAGCTCCTGCACACTGTAATGGCCACCTTAAGCTTGCCAACCCTATGTGCATTGCACTGCACAGGCGCAAACTCCCGCGCCAAACCTAACATGGCCGCCGCGACTGCTCTGCTTACGCGCAAGCCTCCGCACATGGCGAACACATTAAACATGGCGGCGTCCTGCACATGGGAGCCCCCGGGGACGCGCTCGCCCCGCAGCCGCACACACACAAGGGGGAAAGAAACTGGCAGACAGGGGGACCGGAGGGACCCTGGCTACATACAGATTACACTCAGCATTGAGCAAAACACGCTCATGCTCAGAGTGGCCCTGTATATCTATATATTTTTCATTTATGGGTATATCTCTGGAACTCCACAAACAGCTAATAGCAGAGGGAGGCAACTACGGAAGCACCTCTCTTGGTACATCTACGCTGCTATTTCTTCCCTCAAGTCCCCATATCACATTGGGGATAAATATAACCACACTGATACCCCAGAGGGGTTGGGATATATACTCACTGAACAGCAATCGGTGCACATTGGGGGGCTTGTATAGGCTTATGTAGCGTTGCATCTCCACTTTAAACCGGTGGGAGCGGAGCAACATTAGTGGCTGTGGCTACTATTCCCCACTATAAATTCTAGGGGATTGCCATTTATACCACACAGCATCTATACTCCATAGGGATTATACTCACAAAAGCAGTGGTCCGTGTGTTGGTTGTAGTGTTGTCCCTTGCGTCCTGAACTTCCCCATATTACCTCTAAGGGGAGATATATCAGCTATGCTACTATGCAACAAAATATGGACATTGTATCTAATTACTGAGATGCCTGTTTTACTACATATCTAGGAGTTCCAGGTCATGGTAGTTTTATCATACACTACAGACACTTTAAGCACGCCATCACCCTTATCTTTATGCTCATGCATACTCTGAGAGTCTCGCTCCAAAAGGAGATAATATACGCAAAAACAGCCATTGGAACTGATCCACTATTAGGATAGTATTATACCTGTAGGAGTGGTAACAGGTAAGAGGGGTTTACAATACCCTTAGTTAATATTATATAAACACACCATCTATATATGTTTGTATGTGCATAATTTTAGACCCCGCTATTTTTTTAGTTTGAGTTAATAAAATTGGTTGTTTTAACCAATCCACTGTACATACATACTAGGGGTTACTTATTAGTATTAACACGGGTGCTTTCTCTACTACTCTAGTCACCACTAGTATATTGTCATTATACTAGGAGCGTTGCACTTTAAAAGGTTACTTTAGTGGAGGGACAGCACAAGTCTTGTGCAACACTCTCCACTTCTCTATTTACAAGTTATATATTTACTCTTGTGCACCCCTATTCTTGGTAATAGGCAGAGGGGGAGGGGGGGGTTGTATATCTACGTTCATTATTGCAACTATGAAGTATAGTACCAACAAATAAAATGTACTTCCATACATACTATACCTTGTTTAACCCCTTCCTGTTCAAACTCATTCTGGTTCTAACTGCACAACTTAATACAACCAGCACTTGAAATCAACCCAGTCACACTGATCAGGACACGAAAGCTCAGGATTCGTAGAGAAACCTCTGTTTAATTGGGAAACAATGTACCAGGTGTGTTAGGTTAGAAATCAACTAACCACACCCACTGCGGCTCAGGCAAGAGAAAAAAAAAAGTTTACAGGCTTTCAATTACCACACACTTTGAAAATAAAATAACACACTGTACACTCCCCAAATTCAGCCACCCCGCTAGTATACCCTAGTATACACAGCACTTCCCTTCTGTTTCTAACTACACACTTAATACAACCAGCATTTGAAATCAACCAGACACTAATCAGGACACGCAAGCATCTATATAGACATTCTATAGACGTATATAGGACTTTCATACACTGGGGAAGCTGAACTTTGGCCTGCACTATATTGCTGATCTTTGGCTACGAAAGCTGTACTTATGTTGCTAAACTTCGGCTGAATAAAAGCTATCTTATTTCCCTTAGCAAGCTCCTGTCCACCGCCTACACTATCAATCCAGTATAGCTTGGAGGAAAGGAGATTTCACCAGCAACAAAGGAAAGGGTTCTTTACAGTAAGGGCAGTTAAAAGTGGAATTCATTACCATGGAGAACTGTGATGGCGAGATACAATAAATTGTTTTAAAAAAGGTTGGACATCTTTTAGAAAGGAAAGGTATACAGGGATATACAATAAGTAAACATGGAAGAATGTGATCCAGAGATTAATCCGATTGCCAATTTTGGAGTCAGGAAGGAATATAATTTTCCCCTAATGGGTATTTTTGTTTGCCTTCCTCTGGATCAATAAGTAAGTATAGATATAGGATAAAGTATTGTTGTCTAAATTAGCATAGGTTGAACTTATGGCGTACATCTTGTTTCAACCTCATCTACTATGAAACTATTTGTAACTATAGGTAAGATAACATTAATTTTTGTTTTACCATATTTACTCCTGGTGGTGTGTTATTGGTCCAATAATGTAATATTGCCTTCTTAGCAGCTAAGAGATATCGTTTTGAAATTAATTATATGTTTGTCTATTATTGATCTGTATCTTTGTATTTGGATCATTGCAAAAATAGCCCACTAAGGTTAAGCCCAAATTTTAGTTTGTCTTTGAAAGTAGTAGTTATTTACGTTTTTCCAGAAGTTAAAATTTTTGCACATTCCCAGAAACAGTGCATCAAGTCTGCAGCTGGGCTGAGCCTTTTTTGCACTGTTATTTTAGTATACTTCTTACTTTGGGCATGAGATATGTTTAATGCATCATCTTTTTATAATCTCTTGATAGATTGAGGCAGGGATTCATTTAACGGTTATTAAATAACTAAATATATCTTGCATTGTTGTGTGAAGATCTGGTTGCCTTTTTGTAACCCTCCTTTGTTTTCATGTAATGTAAATCTTTTCTGTGTACAGTTATATATTGTGAAGTCAAGGTCCTTTGCGATAATGGCAAATGTTGTCAAGTCATCCAAAGGATGTTCTAAATCTACCTGATATAGGCCTACCACAGCCCTTTCACATAATACCTTGACTGCAGATATGCATATGTGTGTATGTCCCAGTTTATATGTTCCTTAAGATATGGAACAGATGGACAGAGTGATCCAATTATATATAAAATGCTGATTTGTTTTAGGCCTTTCTTTTTGCCCACATTGAAATTGAAAACCCTGTCTTTCCTTCTTGGATATTTAAACCAGAGACAGAACATAAAACACAGACAAAGCTCAGTTTTAGCACATCCAGTGAGACTCATACACGGTACAGTGCCTAAATATAAGTTGTATAATATCTATAGTAAAATGGTCTTTTAGTTTGACATTTTTGGCCAAAATTGTTGTAAGCACCTGAGCCAACGCCACGGCAGACACATATCAGGGGTCCTAACGCTAATATAAATCTTAACAATAACTGTGTAATAACAGGAAGAATGATTATAGTAAATCTGTCAATATTAGTTGCAAAAGTTCTAAGTCTGACTGAAGCTTTTATTAACCTGTACCATTACCAGGAAAAGCATATGAATTAGAGATGTCAAGCCAAACTGCAAGCAGGCAAGTTCCCCTGAGTGGAGATGCTATGGAGTGAGCCCATAACCATTTAAAGTGGAGGGGGTGAGCTTAAATTAGGAAGGAGGTGTCCACCTCCAATCAGCCATGACTAGCTGGACAAGAATGTAAAACATACTGGACACCTAACAAGCTCCTATTGAACCCCAAAATGACCACAACATATATATAAGCATATGAGTGTCACAGAGGAGTGCTAATGAGCATGACAATATATATTTAAAACCAGAGACAGAACATAAAACACAGACAAAGCTCAGTTTTAGCACATCCAGTGAGATCATACACGGTACAGTGCCTAAATATATTATGTATAAATATCTAATAAGTAAATGGTCTTTTAGTTTGACATTTTTGGCCAAAATTGTTGTAAGCACCTGAGCCAACGCCACGGCAGACACACATATCAGGGGTCCCTAACGCTAATATAAATTCTTAATAACCTGTGTAATAACAGGAAGAATGATTTATAGTAAATCTGTCAATATTATGTAGCCATGTCTAAGATTGGTGTACATATCTCTTTCTCATGCTGGCAGTAAACCTGGTAGTATGCAGGATTGCCAGCACAACAATCATAGGTTTGCCCTCACACCCTGGTGAGGTGTCATATGTCCCCAAAGGAAGTGACAACAGCAGTGTGTTCCCACTTAGTGATACAGAGCATGTTTGTTCTCTGGGGGGGGTGATATAAGACATAGCACTGCCTAAAGTTAGGAGTTCAGTTTCCTGTTGTTGTGCTGCCTCGTTCACTGAGAGGCATGTGAAGGTCTGCAACAATGTTGAGTGTCTACGTTAGCTGTGAGTCAGTGAGCAGACGAGCAGAGTTAGAGGAGCTGACAGAGACAGAGCAGAGTTAGAGGAGCGGACAGAGACAAGAGCAGCTCAGAGAGAGATGTAGAGTAGAGTAGTTAGAGGAGCTTACAGCCGACAGAGAAGCGGGAATCTCTCTGACAGGATAGGTGGAAAGCAGCCTATTAGGGTAAGGGACCTTCCTAATGGAGTGCTGCAAAGAGATGAGCGGCAGAGCTGCTAGCTGTGAGGGGCAGCTTGCCCATACCAACCATCAATAAAGATGCCCTGTTCGAATATACCTCCACTGTGTGAGTGGTGAAGTTACTCAGCAGTGGATGGCACCACCAAGAAGGAGTTCTCACCAAGACCATCTCCTGCAGAAGCACAGATCCTGATGAGGTGGGTGGACGTGCACTGGATGGTAGGACTCGCACCACTACCTCAGCTGCCTGTTGGATGACATCCCCTAATACCATCAAGCAGGAGACTCAGGAGCCCTGTTGCCTACAGGTGCACACCAGACACGAACATGTAATGGGGACTGGTTAGACTACCCGGGCCAATGTGAGATGTGGGGGGGGGGAATACTGTTACAATTGGAGGCGCTGCTGAGATACCTGTCAACAGGACAGGCTTTTGCTAGGCACACTAGGAACAGGGAAAGTTATGCTGCCACTTTGTGCTGTGTTGGGATGGAACCGCAGGGATGACCTGGGAACCTGAGAGGAGTTAGTGGGTCTGTTAGAGGGGTTACTGTCTAGTCACCTTGAGGTAGCGCTAGGGGTAGGGGTAGGATGCCTGAAGGGATAGCCTGTTAACGAGGTCAGGAATTCTGGAGAGGATCGCACTAGGCTAGCCAACAGTAGGTAGAGCCCAAGTACTGCATGGAAGAGTACTCTAGTCCATCCAGATCACTTACCGAAGGGAGCACAGACTGGAGGAAGGTTAGTTACAGCAAACACAGAAAAGAGTGAGCCTAGCCTGAGGTAGTGCAACACGAGTCAGATCTACCTAGGTACACAAGGTGGTGCACAAGGGCATGTTTGTTGTATCGGTATGGCAGCTGCCCCGCAGAGAGAGAGGAGCTCCATGACAATCAGAACAAACACAGCAACCAAAAATGGCGACGCGAAAGAATGGAGGAAAATTATCCCTTGGTAGAAAGTGCCCCTCCTCTAGAGTCACATGGGGAGAGTGCGCCACAGTGAAACTGCCAGTAGCAAACTTCTGTTTCCCCTGAAGAGAAAGAAAACAGATTGCAGCAACCACAACCTCAGCTACCAGGGGCATGGCGAGCGAGGAAAGTAAGTCACCCATTTCTTTGTGTGCCCGTGTCTGCAATAAAGTGAGAAGGGCGTATGGACTTGCCTATATTCATTGCCTAAGGATCGCGGAAGTAATCCATGACGGGATCACCAGCTGAGGTGTTGGCTCTGTTGTGTATTCTGGAGAAAAGAAATTGTTGTGGTAGCTATTTTCTTTGGTGAACGGAGCAAACCATCTGTGTCTAGCCCTTTTTCGCCTAAGCTTGAGGAGTTCAGCACCCGATGACAGAGACGGCTCCAGATCCGGTTCCAAACCGCGAACCCCAGATAATGGAACCCAGCTAACGGAATCAACGAAGGGTTAAGGTGACTGTCACAGGGGAAGGAGGGGATCGCTACCACTGGTACCGCCGGAGCGACGGACGCTTCAGGCCGATGGCCACCAGCGAATGCGAGCGCCCGACGGTGTTCCCGCGGAGATGTCCCTACCCCCATCCTGTATACTGAAGACAGTGTCAACCAGCTGTGGTGATGCGCCAGCCGGCGGACCACACAAGTGAAGCTGGATAAAGAATCACCTACCTCAGCTGTGGGGGTTGTAGAGGGCCTGTTACCCAAGTGAACATTTTAGACCCGGTTCCGAGCAGGAATCACCTGCCCCGTTATCCATGGAACCGAGCGAACCATCGGTGGTGATGCGCCCACGCGCGGACCACTACAGAGTGATGGATGTGGAAAAGAAACGGAAATTACCTGTGTCCGGGCAGAGCGGAGTCTCGTGTCGCCGGTGCAGAAACAACCTGAGAGGCGGGATCCACGGCCGTGGTGAAGACGGAAACAGACGTGGAGAGGAAACCCATCCCGAGACGACGGAGCGGTGGAGATACATCCTTACCCTCCACAGCGCCGGTGGTGGCAACGGCGGAGAAAGGCTAGCCCAGGCCCGGACGGAGCAGAGAGCAGAACCATCACTTCCGGCGGCGGATGTCGTTTGGAGAGAGGTTCTGGTTGGGAACCCAACGCAAGATGGCGGGCGATCCAAAGAGATGGCCGTGTCCTCTCGGCCAAGCAGCTGTACCAGGTTGCCTGGGGCCGAGAGAAGAGGCCAGCAGGCCCTGCACAGAGCCTGGGAGTAAGGAGGCGAGTGAACCGGAGGAGTGCAGGCGATGAGTACGGCAAGGGTCATGGTATAGCGAGAAGTTGCGGGTATGCCGGCAGTGTTTCCCTATGCCCAACCCCCGGCTATAGTTAAAATCCCTGCCCCTGTCACTTTTCCTACGGGTCCCAGTCTAGCAAGGGTTGTCTGTGGAGTCCCGAGCACTTTGAAGAATGGACTGGGGAAAATCTGGACTGGGGGGTGATGTTTTACCTTGATGAGGGATCGGGGAGGAAATGGCTATGCAAAGAATGTTTAATGCCACTGATGATGACAATCGTACTGTTGTGGGGGGGTGTGATTCTAAGAGATTGGGTCAAATTTGGGTCTCCAGGAAACTTTGGGAGTTTCATCTGGGGATTTGGGTAATGTTGCTATATGGTGCCTATTGCCCGGGGAGCCCCCATATTGCCCTCACGTTCAGAAAGAGTATTAGGGATCGCCAAATTGGGTACGAATTTCAACCATCCTGGGAGGGCGAACTTACGTTCGCGAGGTTCCTTGATGCAGAAAATGGGACCCTGGCGGGTTAGATGAGACGTGGTGTAGTCAAGAGGGATATGCTACATTTCCAGGAGATGCCGTAGGGAGGGTGAGTGGGGCGATCTTTCGGTCCATCAGCACCATGCCAGAATTTTGGGTGATTGTGGGTGTCCAGTATGTCACCTAGGTTACATTGATGCTCTAAGCCCAGTGGACATGGTACGTAAGCCACCTTAAGAGGATATAGGGGTACCAGTATGGATATACAGCAGGGGATAATTCTGGTTGTTACACATCTACGTTAGGATGTGTTGTTATTATGGTTATAAGAAAAGATATGTACTGTTAATATGTGTTGTTATGTTTTGCAGTGTACCTGAAGGAAGGTTCCGCAATTTAGGTCCCAAGCGAGGACGTGGGATATCACCAGGGGGAGAAAGTAGCCATGTCTAAGATTGGTTGTACATATCTCTTTCTCATGTGGCAGTAACCTGGTAAGTATGCAGGGATTGCCAGAACAATCATGAGGTTTGCCCTCACACCCTGGTGAGGTGTCATATGTCCCCAAAGGAAGTGACAACATGCAGTGTGTTCCCACTTAGTGATACAGAGCATGTTTGTTCTCTGGGGGGGGATATAAGACACAGCACTGCATAAAGTTAGGAGTTCAGTTTCCTGTTGTTGTGCTGCTTGTTCACTGAGAGCACGTGAAGTCTGCAACAATGTTGCAGTGTCTCCTGTTAGCTGTGAGCAGACGCAGCCAGCGGTTAGAGGAGTGACAGAGACAGAGGCAGATTAGAGGAGCGGACAGAGACAGACAGCTCAAGAGAGAGATGCAGAAGTATTAGAGGAGCTACAGCAGACAGAGAAGCTGGTGAATCTCTCTGAGAGGATAGGTGGAAAGCAGCCCTATTAGGATAAGGGGCCTCTAATGGAGTGCTGCAAAGAGATGAGCGGCTGAGCTGCTAGCTGTGAGGGGCAGCTTGCCCATACCAACCATCAATAAGATTGCCTGTTTCGAATATAACCTCCACTGTGAGTGTGAGTGTGATACTCAGCCGTGGATGGCACCACCAAGAAGGAGTTCCTCACCAGGACCATTCTCCCTGTGGAAGCACAGATCCTGATGAGGGGGAGGCGCTTGCACTGGATATAGTAGGACTCCACACACTACCTCCAGCTGCCTGTCTGGATGACATCCCCTAATACCATCAAGCGGGAGACTCAGGAGCCCTGTTGCCAAAGGTGCCCACCAGACACGAACATGGAATCAGGGCATCTTTATTGATGGTTGGTATGGGCAAGCTGCCCCTCACAGCTAGCAGCTCTGCCGCTCATCTCTTTGCAGCACTCCATTAGGAAGGTCCCTTACCCTAATAGGGCTGCTTTCCACCTATCCTGTCAGAGAGATTCCCCAGCTTCTCTGTCTGCTGTAAGCTCCTCTAACTACTTCTGCATCTCTCTCTTGAGCTGCTCTGTCTCTGTCCGCTCCTCTAACTCTGCTCTGTCTCTGTCAGCTCCTCTAACTCTGCTGCGTCTGCTCACTGACTCACAGCTAACAGGAGACACTGCAACATTGTTGCAGACCTTCACATGCCTCTCAGTGAACAGAGGCAGCACAACAACAGGAAACTGAACTCCTAACTTTAGGCAGTGCTATGTCTTATATCACCCCCCAGAGAACAAACATGCTCTGTATCACTAAGTGGGAACACACTGCATGTTGTCACTTCCTTTGGGGACATATGACACCTCACCAGGGTGTGAGGGCAAACCTCATGATTGTTGCTGGCAATCCTGCATACTTACCAGGTTTACTGCCAGCATGAGAAAGAGAT
>WSYH01014599.1:0-15353 GCA_036426205.1 Ascaphus truei | reverse complement strand
ATGCGATTAACGATAAGGCATGACTGTAGAACAATGATACACAAATTAACGACTGGCATGCATGTACGACACACTGATACACACAATTAACGCACTGGCATGCATGCGACAACATGATACACACACATTAACACACTGGCATGCATGCAGAACACACTGATACACCTCCAATTAACTCACTGGCATGCATGCAGACACACTGATACACACACATTAACGCCACTGGCATGCATGCAGACACACTGTACACACACCATTAACGCACTGGCATGCATGCAGACACACTGCTAACACACACACATTAACGCACTGGCATGCATGCGACACACTGATACACACACATTACACGCACTGGCTGCATGCAGACACACTGATACACACACATTAACGCACTGGCAATGCATGCAGACACCTGATACACAACATTAACGCACTGGCATGCATGCAGACACACTGATACACCACACATTAAACCACTGGCATGCATGCAGACACACTGTATACACACACATTAACGCACGGCATGCATGAGACACACTGATACACACACATTAGCACTGGCAGCATGCAGACACACTAATACACACACATTAACGCATGGATGAGCATGCAGACACACTGATACCACACACTAACGCACTGGCAGCATGCATGCAACACACTGATACACACACATTAGAAACTGGATGCATGCAGACCACTGATACACACACATTAACGCACTGGCATGCATGCAGACACACTGATACACCACACACATTAACGCACTGGCATGCATGCAGACACACTGATACACACACATTAACGCACTGGCATGCATGCAGACACACTGATACTGTACACACATATTAAGAAACTAATTACCATACAGTAGCACTGATATACAGTATATATTAATACGCATTTAACTCATACAGAAGCATGATGCACACATCATAAATATAACACATTAACACACTGATATACACACAGAATAACCATTACGTTATAATATTAGTTCACTGATACACAACACAGTACACACAATAGATAAACATACGAAACACACGAGCACAATACACACTGATACACACAGCGCACACTAGAACATACTGTACTAATATGCACACAGTACAGATACATTAACCCTATACATACAGAAACTGATACACATTTAGTACAATGACACTGACACAGCCTAAACAGAGACACGGATAAATACAATGGTTATTGTATATAACAGATCTACACATGCACACTCAGACATGCTTATATAGTGTAGACCAGACCTGCACAACTCAGTCCTCGAGGGCCGCAAACAGGCCAGGTTTTCAGGAATCCCTACTTCAGCACAGCTGGCTCAATCATACTGAGCCACTAATTGAGCCAGCTGTTGCTGAAGTAGGGATATCCTGAAAACCTGGCCTGTTTGCGGCCCTCGAGGATGCGTAGTTGTGCAGGCTGCTGTAGACATTGTACATAATACTGCGCTCCTCCCTATAGAAGTTTGCTGCAGTAAAAAGAACCTACATATAAAAAACAAACAAGAACGATTCCCTGACACACATTAACGCACTGGCATGCATGTAGACACACTGATACACACATTAACGCACTGGCATGCATGCAGACACACTGATACACACATTAACGCACTGGCATGCATGCAGACACACTGATACACACACATTAACACACTGGCATGCATGCAGACACACTGATACACTCTCATTAACTCACTGGCATGCATGCAGACACACTGATACACACACATTAACGCACTGGCATGCATGCAGACACACTGGTACACACACATTAACGCACTGGCATGCATGCAGACACACTGATACACACACATTAACCCACTGGCATGCATGCAGACACACTGATACACACACATTAACGCACTGGCATGCATGCAGACACACTGATACACACACATTAACGCACTGGCATGCATGCAGACACACTGATACACACACATTAACGCACTGGCATGCATGCAGACACACTAATACACACACATTAACGCACTGGCATGCATGCAGACACACTGATACACACACTAACGCACTGGCATGCATGCAGACACACTGATACACCACATTTACGCCTGGCATCATGCAACAGCACTAATACACACACATTAATCGCACTGGCATGCATGCAGACACACTGATACACACACATTAACGCACTGGCATGCATGCAGACACACTGATACACACACATTAACGCACTGGCATGCATGCAGACACACTGATACTGTACACACATATTAAGAAACTAATTACCATACAGTAGCACTGATATACAGTATATATTAATACGCATTTAACTCATACAGAAGCATTGATGCACACATCATAAATAACACATTAACACACTGATATACACACAGACATAAACCATTACAGTTCATACATATTAGTTCACTGATACACACACACAGTACACACAATGATAAACATACAGAAACACACGAGCACAATACACACTGATACACACAGCGCACACTAGAACATACTGTACTAATATGCACACAGTACAGATACATTAACACCTTATACATACAGAAACTGATACACATTTAGTACAATGACACTGACACAGCCTAAACAGAGACACGGATAAATACAATGGTTATTGTATATACAGATCTACACATGCACACTCAGACATGCTATATAGTGTAGACCGGACCTGCACAACTCCAGTCCTCGAGGGCCGCAAACAGGCCAGGTTTTTCAGATATCCCTACTCCACACAGCTGGCTCAATCATACTGAGCCACTAATTGAGCCAGCTGTGCTGAAGTAGGGATATCCTGAAAACCTGGCCTGTTTGCGGCCCTCGAGGACTGGAGTTGTGCAGGCCTGCTGTAGACATTGTACATAATACTGCGCTCCTCCCTATAGAAGTTTGCTGCAGGTAAAAAGACCCTACATATAGAAAAACAAAAAGAACGATTCCTGCTCTCCTACCTATTAGTACCATTTACACTTTTTTCACCAGTCCATGGGGCAACTATTACATATATATAATATATATAGTGTAGGTACCTGCATTAATGGGTATGCCTTGACGTGGCATGCAGGCTTACAAATGCTTTGGCCAAAGGGTTTAACAAAACAATATACTGAAGACATTGTAAAGTCTCAGTTATTTGCTTATTTGGGTGTGACATTCTGGATAAAGATGCTAAACTGGTTCATGTGCTACTGTACATTCCAGTATGCAAAACTATTTAAATTGGTGGGATGATTACATGGCTATTTGTGAAGCGAACTAGCTCAGGTTGGACCCAGCTCTCATAATTGAGAAGGTCAGACTATATCTGGGGAAGTTTTTGACCGAAAATTCCTCCGATAGACGTTTTCATTTGCAAATGGCTCAAAGAACCACTATGGCAGATATAGACTAAGGCCCCAAATCTGATCCCTTTGATGGTGAAATGCAGACCTGTTAAAGAACACAACAATCGAATTTGGAAAATCCATATGTGCTAATAGCAAAGATTTGTCTGGTTGTATTTCTCTAGAAATGTATTACAAATGGCATTTGTTAGGGGCCTCTGAATGGAGAAGTGTTTTAGGGGAGGTAGATAAGAGGAGGTGGAGAGATGGGGGCTTTTTTTGGAGGGGGGGGGGGGTTTTTCTTTCTTTTTTTTTTTTAAAGGCATCAATCACCCAGATGTAACTCCTTTAACATGTCACTGCCATTAGTACACTTTGGCAGTGTCATATTCGGCTTTTCACCAAAGACACTACCTGCTAATTTCATATCTCTAGACCAGCGGTGAGCAAACTGGGGGGACGCAAGATTGTTTAGAGGGGGCGGAGGCGGCTGGCGGCGATTTTGCAAGGAGCAGAGAGAAATGCAGTCTCTACCTGCAATTTCTCTTTCGGCCATTAGGTGGTGCTGTGCTACACAGCTCCTGCAGCACCTCCTTGAAGCATCAGCGTGGTGAGTGTGAGAGTGGGACATGGGAAGGGGGAGTGAGAGTGGGACATGTGGAGGGAGGGAGAGAGTGGAACATGGGGAGGAGTGATGAGAGTGGGACATGGGGAGGAGGGGTGAGAGTGAGAGTGGGACATGGGGAGGGGGGGTGAGAGTGAGAGTGGGACATGGGGAGGGGGGGTGAGTGAGAGTGGGACATGGGGAGTGGGGTGAGAGTATGACATGGGGAGGGGGGTGAGAGAGAGAGTGTGACATTGGGGGAGTGTGAGTGTGAGAGAGTGTGACAAGGGGAGGGGGTGAGAGTGTGAGAGTGTGACATGGGGGTGAGAGTGTGAGTGTAAGAGTGTGACATGGGGAGGGGAGTGAGAGTGTGACATGGGGTGGGGGGTGAGATTGTGAGAGTGTGCCATGGGGAGGGGGGGTGAGAGTGTGACATGGGGGGAGTGAGAGTGAGTGTGAGAGAGTGTGCCATGGGGAGGGAGGGTGAGTGTGTGGGGGGGGTGAGGCTGTGAGAGTGTGGGGGGGGGGCGAGACTGTGAGAGTGTGGGGGGGGGGGGGTGTGCTTTAAAAATGTTTTTAAATATATCTATGTAGCACTGTTTCCCTCTGAAACAGAGATTACAACTACTTACGTATATACCTGTATTGCAGTGCAGAGAGCTAAGCTAAGGACACGTAAGTAAGCGCGGCCCGCAACTGCAACAGGAGGCGGGGCGCTGACAGAAAAGACCGCGATATGACGGTGTAGGGAGCCGGGGCGAGGGGGGATGGAGGTGGGAGGGGAGGGGGAGCTTGGGCGATCTGATCGTTTGGTTGCCGCCACCCCCACACATCACATACAACAACAACCTAACACACACACACAAATAAACACACATACAAACACACACACACACACACAATCACACAACACCATTCACACACACGTTTATTAACCGCACTCCTTCACTGCTCAGTGCCAAGGCGCACTCCCAATCTGTCTCACACCCTCCCCTCTCCCATTGGCTGACTCGCGTACCACGTTACGGTCAGCGCGAAATCTAGGACTTGCGCACGGCATGCTGAACGCGTAACAGTACGAACGTCAGCCCTGCCGGAAGGAGGCAGACGGGGGAGGCGATCATTGCGGCAAGGAATCTGGTGAGTCAGCGGACATGCGGCCCGCCGGCCAGCAGCGGGATCGACAGCCTAAGTCTCGCACTGAGAGGCCTGTGATGTTCTTTATGTATATTCCGCAACCGGATGCAACACCTGAGAAGACGGATCCGCCGACAGAGGGGCGGGGAGGGGCCCTACAGGAGACGAACCCAAACACACAATTGGTGATGAAATAAACCAGAATAACCTTACATGAACACACCCATATAGAACTTATACTAGTGTCCCTCAAGTCATTCACTCCCCATATGAGTGTATAGCCCCATTGCCCCCACAGTGCAAACCCACTACCGTGGTCCAAGTATAACCCTGTGCTCTGTCAGCGCTGCCCAGTGTGGTAATCATGTTGGTTGGCCGTGTTAACAATACCTGCCCAGTGGCTGCTACCTGGGGTTCAAAGGATCTTCGAAAGGATCGACGACTACTCCTGGTGAGTCCGTTCACACAGCGGTGCTTCGGTCTAGGGCCGTCACTTGAGTATAGTCCTCTCTCTCCCCCGCGGCAGTATGGCTGATCAAGCCTCTTGTAGCACGTGCAGGTCCGCTGGTCACCTGAAGCAACTGTAATACACTATAGGGCAGGGTCCCCTAACTGAGGCCTCTCCCTGAACGCACCCAACATTAATAGTATGGCTCAGGGCCTAATGGGGCCTGGGGGACTTCTGCATAATGCAGTGATGGTCACAGACCCCTGCACTCACCTACTAACACTACTCTTCCTGGCCTACTGACCTCGGGTGTGGCTGAGGCCGCAAGCGAAAGTATTCTCCTTCTTTTGATCCTATCGAGATCCCTGCCACTCACTATTGGCCCTGATGACCTGCTGCTCATTGCCTGTGGGGGGGTTGTAGTCGACGCAAGCACTCCCCTGACTGTCTCCCACGTGATCGCGCTGCTACCGACATGCGCAACTTGTAATGGCGCCTGGACATCAACTCGCATGCGCGTATCGCGCATGATGGTGCCGCCCACCGGCCGCCAGGGATTCTCCGGTGATGCGCTTACCCCTGCGCACCCATGCCGGTCCCCACATAATCCCGCACCCGCCGAAGAACCGCGCTGCATCACCAGAGACGGCCGCACAGTTCCCGCACCTTCGCGACCCCGTAACCCGACGGAGCACAGAGTTGGGTATTTTTAAAGTGAGAGGGGGGTTTAAACACCAGAGGGGGGACTGGGCTACATATATAAATATATATATAATATATATAATATAGTTTTTTTACACGGAATTGAAGCATGGGGGTCTCGGACTGAACCCAATTCATTCAAGCACCGGGGACCCCCTGCTTCCAGAATTACGTGCCCCCATAGGGGTGAGCTACTATCGGTGTTTTTAAAGTTTTTTTTTAAGCTGGCAGCCAATGGGAAGGCCAACCTGATGACATTCACAAGCTATCATAACCCTATGCGCGGGGAGCCTAAGAGCCACCATAATGAACCTGGTTGTAGCCAAGCAGATTGGCTAGCAGAAACCGCTTTAGTGCCTTCCTATATCTGCCGGTGACGGCAGGCTGCAGAAAATCAAACTGAGGATTGAAACTTCCATTCCAGCGATCGCTGACCAAGTCGTCGTTCCGTCGCCCCGCGCTACTATAGAGCGCACGCAACGGCGGCAATGCATTGTTTTGACGTCGAGTCGCTGTCGACCGGCACTATAAGCTCACCCTTATGGGAGATAATCTTCTGAAGCAGAAGGGTCCCCGAGCTGAAATTAGATTTAATGCGCTGGCCCAGCTTGTGGAGACCCCTCCTGCTTCAAGTCCTGTTGTTAAAAACAATATGTTAAACATAAAAAAAGCATTGGATTTTATAGGGATATCCCCATTGGGGCGAAAGTTAACGCTAATTCTAGAGACAGGTTTTAAGGGTCACAATCTGGTGTTATTGATGCCTTTATTACTTTAAATCTGACACCGGTACAGTATGTTCTTTATCTTTTAAGTTAAGGAGTGGTAGTAGTGTAAATTTATAAAATATTTACCAGAATAATACATTGGAGTACCTCTCGTTTCAGTATGTCCTGGACAGCGTTAAGACAAATAATCATGGTTACATATACAGTACATAAAATGAACAGGGTTATCATTATATACAAGCCATTGACAGCACAGTTAAAAAAATATATGTGTAGGGGCAAATGAAACAGCTACAACCAGATATATAAAATGTGGAGACAAGCCTTAATTGAAAGAACTTAAACTGCGTGGTGATCTGAGAGTTCTGTATGTGTTTCCAGTTTTGGGGTGCTCACGGTAAGTAGAAGTGAGGACGGCCGATTACTTATGAGCCTTGGACCATGAGAACGATTTTGGAGTCCTGATCTCAGGTGGGTGATAGTGCTGCATTTGGTAGGGTTGAGGATTGTTTCAGGTAGGAACTGTGTAGCTCCCATAAAAGAATTTATAACAGGAGACAGGAAAGGTGAAACTTTTGCCGCCTAGACTCTAGTGATGACCAATCTAGTTCTTTGAGCATTTCGCTAGTGGGATGTGGTTGTTGGTGTTTGCATTGGAGAACAAACCGAACAAATTGATTTAGAGGGTGGTCAAGTTTTTGCTAGGTGGCGTTGAGGTGCGGCCATATACATGTCTCCATAGTCAATAAATTGGCATTGCATTTGGCTGTGTACTCTGTTACCAGGAGACGGAGGACCTGCGTCATGCCGGTACATTGACTTGTCGCTGAGGCGCTGAGGCTCAGGGAAAGCGGGTGGCTTTTCCTGGCCTTGCGCGGTGCTTACCGCAGCGCCGTGAGGGACTGCGCCGGGGCGACGGGGGGGGCGGCGGTCAATGGCCGGGCGGTCGGGCGCAGTGACGTCCGGAGGCGGTTACCCTCATTGGGGCGCGAACACGCTCAGCTGACCGGCGCTGTCTTCCGGAAAGCGGGGGGGAATTTTAAAGTCCCCTAAAACCTGCGCTTTCCGCAAGGCGCGTGGAAGACGCAGGTGAGCCCTACTAAAGCCGCTCTACATTGCGGCTCCGTAGGGGCTCAGTGCTTTCGCCAGCAACACGTAACATTGCCGAGGCGTTAGAGGTTTGTTCCTGTAAAGTACCCCTAGTTCGGCCATGTTCTTGGTTGTCAGGTAATCAATGTGCTTCGAATGTGAAGGTGGGAGTCAAACCATAAGCCCAAAGCCCGTATTTAATCTAGTGACAAGGTGTTAGATTGGTGTTAGCGTTGTGTTCTAATCCAGGAGCTCAGTGCTGGAAGCTTTACAATTTAGTACTTGTCCCAAAACCGTTGGTACAGTCTTGTCAGTGTTTAAAACACGTTTGTTTTGGTAATCCAGTTTTTCGATTCTCTAAAAGTCAGACTGAAAGTGTGTTGAAGGTCCAGAGAGGCTATGGCGTGTGCAATATAGATTGTGTCATCCAACCATGTGTAACGAAGCTCCCTTACAAGCTGTGGAAGATCTAATGGAACACTGAAAAGTAGGGGGGCCCCAGAACAGTAGCCTTGCGGACACCACAGGTGATATCCAGGGGGTGGAGTTAGGCCTGAGATGGACATATGTTTGGGATCTTCCTGATAGGAAGGACTGAAACCAGTTTTATAAAGCATGCTCCTATCCGAGAGCTCTGGAGTGTGTTAAGCCAGGATAGAATGATCAACTCGTGTCAAAAGCCTTTGCAAAATTGAGGAATACTGCACCTCAGTGAGTTCCCGTTTCCATTCCACAATGGAGTTCATTGCAAATCTTTTAGCCGGGTAGTAACGGTGGAGTGTTTAGCCAAGAAATGCTCCAGTTGAATTGCTAGGGAAAGTTGTCTTGTTTGTAGTAGTTTTTTTAATTGGGAGTGGACACTTTTCCATGACTTTGTGATAGAATTGGGAGAAGGATGAGATTGGTCTGTATTTGAGAGCAAGTGTTTTTGTCCACCACTTTTGAAGATTGGGACAACTATGGCAGTTTCCGGTCTTAGGGATATGGTGCAGACGATAGAGTTGTTACTATGGAAGCATGTTTGCAATGGCTGGGCCACCAAGTCGTAGGAACCTAGATGTTAGCAAGTCAGTTCCGCATGTGGCGCTTGTTTTAGTTGAAAGCGCTTGTGTAATCTCCTATTCAGATACTGGGCCAAATGTAAATTGGGGGCAGTGTTGGGACAGGGGGTGTGGCTATGGGGCACTCCCAGGATGAGATTACAGGTTGGTTTTGGGCTGCGTTTCATTAATATAGTGTGGCCACATCAACAAAGTAATCATTTTGAATGACTTTTGCACATGTCCATGGGGTTTGTCAGGTAATCTCCACCCCCTTAGTGATTATTGGTTGTTGGTGGTTTGGAGGCTGGAATATATGTTGATACCCTTCCAGAAGTAGCTGGGTTTGATGGCCATTGGTGGAGATTGACAGATTTATATTGTGCTTTTGCGTGCCATGTTTGCCTTGTGCACAGTGTTTCCGCGGCCATCTCTGTAAGTGATTGAGATCCTTGGTAGTGCCAGTTAACTTGTTAGCTTTTCCACAAGGTATCCTGACTGTAAAGGTGCAAGTAAGGTCAGTTGTACCCATGGAAGATGGCCCCCCATAACACCCTTATTTTGCGTATTGGAGCATGGGTATCGCAGAGTTTTAAAACTCGGATTGGAAATATTCAAGCGCTAGAGAACAGGGATCGTGAATTAATCGATTCTGGTGCATGGGCAGTTGGTAAGGTCATCCAGAAAATGTTCTAGTGAGAGAACTTAGGGCTTGATGGGCGGCTTTTAATTTTCCTTCCACAGTACACTATTGCATGGATCACTGAAGATTCCGGAAGGATGCCAGAGATTGTATTCTGCTGGGGTTTGAGGAGAGAATCAGTCCAGCAAGGAATGGTTATGCGATTTCAGGTTTGTCCGTGTGGCGTTGGGAAACTGAGTTGTGATAGGTTAAGTGACTTGAGTTGATCTGGATTTTATGGTTTTTTTAGGGTCAAACCCAGTTGAAGTTGAAATACCAAGAACTAGCAGCTCACTCTTCTCATTCAGAGAGGAAATGGAGCCAGAAACTGGTGATATCAGCCCATGGATTGTAGAGGGGCTTTAGGGGGCGGTAGATGCCACGAGGCAAGATGGGCTTAAAAGGGGAGGCAATTTTGCCAACTAGAATTTTCAAAAGAGCGTGGGCATTGGGGGCCCTTTAACAGTGTAATTGTAATGTGTCTGCACTATAAAATAACACCCCCCTCCTCCTTTTACCTATCTCTCCTAAAAATGGACGTATCCCTGAAATGATATTTTTGCATCAGGGTTTTATGGGTTAGCCATGTTTCTGTAAGAACATGGCTTTGTGTTTATGCATAAGGACCATGCCTTAGTTTCGTCCAGTTTGGAGCGACGATAGCCCTTTTTGGAATTTAAAGGTGGAATTCTCAGGGGCATGGGACAGATTTGAAATGGAAGGACCTGGGTTTGGTTCAATATCACCTGCTAAAGTATAGTTATGAATCATAAGTTGGGTAGTTGTTTCGCAACTTGTAAATTTGTGGTGTTTCCATTAGAGTGAGCATGGGACAAGAAACAATTAGGAAGGAATTATAGAGAGAAAATAGTTGTGTTAGGAGACCATTATGGATCAATTCGGGGAGGAGGTACTGGTATGGGAGAAGTTTAGAACCATTTATAGGAGTTGTTAGAGTGGCGTTAAAGGAGGCTGTTATAGAAGCAGTTAGGGGAGAGTTATTGAGAGTATAGAGAGTTATAGGGAGAGGTTATAGGAGCAGTTAGGGGAGGAGTTTAAGGGAGAGGTTTAAGGACAGTTTAGGGGAAGGAGGTATATGGAGAGGTTATAGGAGCAGTAAAGGGAGAGGTTATAGGACCAGTTGGGGAGGAGTTATTAGGGAGAGTTACAGGAGCAGTTAGGAGATCATTTAGAAGATCAGTTTAGAGGAGGATTATGGCAGAGATATAGAGCAGTTAGGGGAGAGTTTTAGGAAACAGTTAGGATGAGATGTATATAGGGAGCAATTATAGGAGCAGTTGAGTAGCGTTATGGGAGAAGTAATAGGAGCAGTTAGGTGTGGAATTAACTGGAGAAGTATTATTAGGGGCAGTTAGGGAAGGAGTTTAAAGGTCAGATTATAGGGTGTGGGTATAGGAGCACTTATGGAGCATTAGGGGAGAATTATAGAAGCACTTATAAGAGCATTAGGGGAGGAAGCATTGGGAGCCGTTAGAGGACGTGGTTAAAAGGAGCATTTTAGAGGGAGTTATTAGGAGCAGTTAAGGGGAGCGGTTTATAGGAGTAGCTAGCCAAGAAACTATAGAGAGTAGTTTATAGGGGCAAATAGGGGAGTAGTTTTAGGGAGTGGATCCTCAAGCAGTTTATAATGAGATTTAAGGGAGCAATTATAGGGAGCAGTTATCGTGAGCGGTCATAGAATAATATCAACTAGCCAAGTGCATCATCCATTACCTATAGCTTAATTTAACATAGAAATATGTTTAAGTGTCATGAATTCAGTAATAAAGTTTGGTCATAAAAGCCACCAGAAGTTAAACTCTTCTTGCCATTTATACAGTAGTGGGCTACTTCATGATGTAAGATACATTTATCAGCTTCGCAAGTCCAGGCCCCAAAAGCCCACTGTGAAAACCTCAATAAAATATCACAGAATTAAAAATACTTGCTGCTTTTGTTAACCTGTTCACTGCCAGACAGCCTGCAATGCACGCCCTATTGCAGAGAAGGGTAAGCACTGTTTAGGAGTACAGAGCACTGGGGGAAAGATTGCAGCAAACATCCCAATTTAAGCAGTAGAGAGAGATGAGTTATTAAGCAGGTTTTAGAAAATCCCAATGGCAGCCATCTTTAAAAGGCCCCGAACAAAAAAAATGTTTAACATTTTTTCCACAGCAATCATTTTACAATGAGGTGTGTGGCCAGATAAGGAGAAAGCAATGAATACTCTACTCCTGTAACTACTACTGCACAAATTTCACTAACCACTAATACACACCATAACTCACTGGCATGCATGCAGACCACTGATACCCACAATTAACGCAGACGGTGCGCAAACGGGGGCGCAACCCCTGGGGGGGCGCGAGACTGCCCGGGGGGGCGCGGGGGTTTACAGAGGCCCCGCTCGCTTCCCGAAGGCACTGTAAATGAAGGTCATGTGAATTCACGTTGCTATGGTACACTGACATCATTACGCCGGTGCGCGGTACGTTTGGGGTGGTGGGGGGGCGTGAGGGGACAGGCCGGCAGGGTGCCAGGAAAAAGTTTTGCGGCCCCCTGCATTACGCCGCATGCATGTAGACACTGCACACCACATACGCACTGGCATCATGCACACCTGCACACTTACGCACTGGCATGCATGCAACACATGATACCCACATAACACCGGCAATGCATGCAGACACACTGATACACCTCATTCACCCCTGGCATGCATGAGCACACTGATACACACACATTAACGCACTGGCATGCATGCAGACACCTGTACACAAATTAACGCACTGGCATTCATGCACGACCACCACTGATGCAACACACCATTAACGCACTGGCATCATGCAGACACCACTGATACACAACATCATTACCGCACTGGCATGCATGCAGACACACTGTCATACACACACATTAACGCACTGGCATGCATGCAGACACACTATACACACCATTAACGCAACTGGCAATGCATGCAGACACACTGATACCACACACATTAAACGCACTGGCATGCATGCAGACACCCTGATACACACACAATTCCCACTGGCATGCATGCAGACACACTGATAACACACACATTAACGCACTGGCATGATGCAGACACACTAGATACCACCACATTAACGCACTGGCATTGCATTGCAGACACCTGAATCACACACTAACGCACGGCATGCATGCAGACACCTGATAACACACACATTGACCGTCCACTGGTCAATGCATGCAGACACACTAATACACACACATTAACGCACTGGCATGCATGCAGACCACTGATACACACATTAAACGCACTGGCATGCATCAGACACACTGATAACACACACATAACGCACTTGGCATTCATGAGACACACTGATAACTGATACACCATATTAAGAAACTAATTACCAACATTAGCACTGATATACAGTATATAATTAATACGCATTTACTACTCATACAGAAGCATTGATGCACACATCATAGATATACACATTAACACACTGATATACACACAGACATAACCATTACAGTTCATACATATTAGTTCACTATACACACACACAGTACACCACAATGATAAACTACAGAAACACACGAGCCAATACACACTGATACACACGAGCACACTAGAACATACTGTAACTATATGCACACAGTACAGATACATTAACACCTATACATACAGAAATGATCACATTTTAGTACAATGACACTGACACAGCCTAACAGAGACACAACGGAAAATACAATGGTTATTGTATATACAGATCTACACATGCACACTCAGACATGCTTATTAGTGTTAGACCAACGCCTGCACAACTCCAGTCCTCGAGGGCCGCAAACAGGCCAGTTTTCAGGATATCCCTACTTCAGCACAGCTGGCTCAACATACTGAGCCACTAATTGAGCCAGCTTGGCTGAATAGGGATATCCTGAAACCTGGCCTGTTTGCGGCCCTCGAGGACTGGAGTTGTGCAGGCCTGCTGTAGACATTGTACATAATACTGCTCTCCTCCCTATAGAATTTGCTGCAGGTAAAACCCCTACATATAGAAAAACAAAAGAAACGATTCCTGCTCTCCTACCTATTAGTACCATTTACACTTTTTTTCACACACAGTCCATGGGCAACTATTACATATATAATATATATATAGTGTAGGTACCTGCATTAATGGGTATGCCTGACGTGGCATGCAGGCTTACAATGCTTTGTCCAAAGGGTTTAAAAAACAATATACTGAAGAACTTGTAAGTCTCAGTTATTTGCTTATTTGGGTGTGACATTCTGGATAAAGATGCTAAACTGGTTCTAGTGCTACTGTACATTCCAGTATGCAAACTATTTAAATTGGTGGGATGATTACATGGCTATTTGTGAAGCGAACTAGCTCAGGTTGGGACCCAGCTCTCATAATAGAAGGGTCAGACTATATCTGGGAAGTTTTTGACCGAAAATTCCTCCGATAGACGTTTTCATTTGCAAATGGCTCAAAGAACCACATGGCAGAATATACTAAGGCCCCAATCTGATCCTTGATGGTGAAATGCAACCTGTTAAGAACACAACATCGAATTTGGAAAATCCATATGTGCTAATAGCAAAGATTTGTCTGGTTGTATTTCTCTAAAATGTATACAAATGGCATTTGTTAGGGGCCTACTGAATGGAGAAGTGTTTTAGGGAGGTAGATAAAGGAGGTGGAGAGATGGGGGCTTTTTTTTTTTGGAGGGGGGGGGGAGTTTTCTTTCTTTTTTTTTTTTAAAGGCATCAATCACCCAGATGTAACTCCTTTAACATGTCACGTGCCATTAGTACACTTTGGCAGTGTCATATTCGGCTTTTCAACACAAGACACTACTGCTAATTTCATATCTCTAGAGACCAGCGGTGAGCAACTGGGGGACGCAAGATTGTTTAGAGGGGGCGGAGGCGGCTGGCGGCGATTTTGCAAGGACAGAGAGAAATGCAGTCTCTACCCACCTCCTTTCTTCTTTTTCGGCCATTAGTGGTGCTGTGCTACACACTCCTGCAGCAGCACCTCCTTGAAGCATCAGCGTGGTGAGGTGTGAGAGTGGGACATGGGAAGGGGGAGTGAGAGTGGGACATGTGAGGGAGGAGAGAGTGGAACATGGGGAGGAGTGATGAGAGTGGGACATGGGGAGAGGGGTAGAGTGAGAGTGGGACATGGGGAGGGGGGGCGAGTGAGAGTGGGACATGGAGGAGGGGGGGTGAGTGAGAGTGGGACATGGGGAGTGGGGTGAGTAGTATGACATGAGGAGGGGGTGGAGAGAGAGTGTGGACCTTGGGGAGTGTGATGGTGAGAGAGTGGACAAGGGGAGGGGGTGAGTTGTGAGAGTGTGACATGGGGGTGAGAGTGTGTGAGTGTAAGGGTGACATGGGGAGGGGAGTGAGAGTGTGACATGGGGTGGGGGTGAGATTGGGATAGTTGCCATGGGAGGGGGGGTGAGAGTGTGACATGGGGGGAGTGAGAGTAGTGTGAGAGAGTGTGCCATGGGGAGGGAGGGTGATGTGTGGGGGGGGGTGGGTCTGTGAGAGTGTGGGGGGGGGGGCGAGACTGTGAGAGT
>WSYH01014598.1:0-15354 GCA_036426205.1 Ascaphus truei | reverse complement strand
ACACACATCACAGCACACGATATGGATATACGCTCACACAATCTAAGCTGCAGCGAGTTATTACCCTCCTTACTGTTTGCATTTTTTGTCCTTGCAGTGCTGCGCATGTGGTGTTTTCAATATGAATATGCATGACTCTGTTTGCTATATGTCTTTATTAGTTATATTTTTTTTGCTGCTCAGCTCTCATTGTTTTCATTTTTGGGAATGCTGTTCAGGTTATAACTATTATTATTGTTATATTATTTTTCTGTGGTTCCCCTTTTTTTTTTTTTTTTCCCCCCCTGTTATTAATTTATTTTCCTGGCTATATACTGGGGTTATTGACTATATATTTTTTCCAACGCAATGATTTATCATTTTTTTAGGTATATTTGTCAGTGGGAATATATTTGTATTGCCTATTATGTTAGACTAAACTACTTTGTTGTCACTATTAAATCTTATTTAGACACATTTTTAGTCTTTCTTCTTTTGTAATACGGAAGTTATTGATTAGTAGTCCTCTCTTTATAATTTTTGATACATCATATTTCATATGGCTGTCTTTAGTACTTTTAGTTTTTAAGTTAGTGTGTGGCTTGCTGTTAAATTAATAAAATCTTGTTCATTTTTCTGAATTGGCGGAGCAATCTGTTCCTTTAGGCAATCTTTATTTATAGATTAGTTTAGGTGAATTTAGAGTGCTATAGGGGATTGTCTTTGTCCTTTTCAATGTGTGTCGCATATTAATTTACTATATAATAGATCTATTCTAATATTATAGGTATTTCTGTATATTTATATAAACTATATATACAGATATCTTTATTGTTTAATTGACTGCAAATTAATATAACTATATATAATCTATCTAATATTATAGTTATTTCGTATATTTATATAACTATATCTGTAATAACGTATATCTATTATTGTTTATATTGCTGCAAATTAATAAACTATATTAGATCTCTCTAATTTTAGTTATTTCAGTATATTTCTATAACTATATTATACAGTATATCTATCTATGATGTTTTACTGTAAATGATGGTGCTGTACTTGTGGCCTACTGCACTGTAACTTACGGCATTGTTGTTTTTTCTGTACACTGTAGGGAGACAACTCTTCTGCTGGTCGACAAAATAAGTGAAGATAATGATGAGAAGATGCCTTAAGGGTCAATACCCTCTGCAGACAAAATACACATACTGACCACTGTCCGAGACCACAAAATAAGATGAGACGCCAGAATTGGATGGAAATATGGACGTGTGAGTTTAGTACTGGACAGTACAGGAGGTTAAAGTGTTGTTTAAGAAACTGTACTGTTACCTATAAAATTATTCCTTGTCATTACAGAGCTTACCCTATGATAAGATGTTAAACAAGATCAAGAGAGTGGTCCAAGCCCAGGCATGGAGCGACAGTAGAGAAACTTTCCAGGATTGCATCTTCACTGACAAATCTACTATATCGCGGGAGAGATTTGCCACTTTGCATTCCACAAAAAGGTCACATATCTATGAAGCCACGTCCAAAACACCGGTGAAGATGCATGTGTGGGGTACCACTCCTAGGCGTGGACCAGGATGCATTGTCCTCTAATGTAAAATAAGTCACACGCTTTGCCTTTTGCACTTTACTGTACTATGGGTGGCATTTTTTTGAGCACTTTTCTTTTCTTGTTATAGGAACCATGAATAAAGCTTTTTTCCAAGAGCAAATTGTCCTGAGATGTGGAATACATCCACACGTGAGTTCCCAGATGGTCACTGTTTCTACTAGGACAACATCCGATGCACACCGGCGTCAAGAGCGCATTTTCTTAGAGCACGGTATCAACTGGGTGAAGACGCTAGCGGATAAGTGCGGTAACCATGTCTCATTTTTCCCACTGTTTTTACTGTGTATCTCTTTAACTATGTCCTTTTTTCCCCTCCAATGACAGATCGCCAGCTTCAATCCAATCAAATGTCTGGCATCACTGAAGGATCATATCCGAAAAGTCTGAAACCCTCCAAAAAGGATGAGTTGGCGCAAGGCATTATGAGTTTTTGGAATGATGTGTACTCACTGTGGAACGATTGCATAAATATATTGACCATATTGCGACTGTTTTGCCCATGTGATCGAGCGTTATGGCAAGCATCAGGAAGGTAATATGGTATAGTACGTACTGTAGTATGTAAGTACAGGGCACACCAAGTACAGTATGATACAGGTAAGTATGGCACAGATTTTTTCTTTCCTGAGAGAGCAGCACTAAGCCATCTTGTTACAAAGTATTTAACAGTAGTTTAGTATACAGTAGTTCCAGTATAGACTAGTTTGACAGTTTATCTGCATACTGTAGTCCATATGGAGTATTTATATTACACAATGCCATAATATGCACCAACTGTACACATTTTTTCTTTCCTGAGAGAGCAGCACTAGCCATCTGGTTAAAGTTTTAACAGTAGTTACAGTATATATAGTTCCAGTATAGACTAGTTTGACAGTACTAACTGCATACTGTAGTCCAATATGGAGTAGCTATACAGTACACAATGCCATAATACAGTATGCACATAACTGCACTAATTTTTTCTTTTTCTATCTTTTCAGAGAACTGTGTTACAGTAAGGTATCTAAAGTGCAGTCATGATTTACACAAAACCTCCCCTCTCAATGAACTACACAGAATGAGAGAAATAAAGACGGAAAAATATGTATTACTATTTTTTATTAATCAATGTGCATAATTCATGATCTCCAACGGCCCTCAATTTTCAAATGTTCTGTACTATTTTGTTATTTCTCTTCTCGTACTTCAATAGTGTATCTACAGTCATGATTCCAAATCTCAATGATTATTGTATTTTTGTTTCCTGATAAAATAAATACATATTTAATTACATCAAGATTTTATTTCTTTGAACTTTAATTCACTGTGATGTGTGTGGGGGGATTCTTCAGAAAACATACAGTTAATAATTGGTTACCTTTTTAATAATTGGTTACATAGTCAGATTAACATAAGGGCAAGCCAACAATAGGAAAATTAACGAATGGTTGAGAGGTTGAAAGCACAAGACAGTTATGAAATGAATGGTTTTCGAGAGGTGTCGATAAAGGGTTAAATCCTTGGGCGAGCCTTGTGTGTATCTGCGGGGGGGGGGATTAAAGCTCATGCAGGATAGCTGTACTGTAGTTCAAAGACATGACATATTTTCAACAGCGGGGCATCATAATAATTTGATCCCCACACCCCAATACATAACAATCACACACAAATCAATCATGTGCAGTCAAACTCACAGTGTCGCAGTCAGAACTACAGCACAGTTGAATATCATAATATCAAGATGGTTTAGGCAGGCACATGTTCAGGTTGAAAAAAAAAATAAAAAATGACGAGAAAAAATAAATATTTTTTTTTGGTCACTCTTGAACTTCGCACAAGCAGTGGTGAAGTTATAGGCGCATGCGCAGTAATCATCAGCTAGCTCCCTTCTCAAAGGATTACACACAGGCAGGCAGGTCATAATAATAATTTGATCCCCACGCCACCCAATACATAAAATCACAAAACTACAGCACCCGATTGAATATCGTAATATCAGATGGTTTGGCAGGCAATGTTGAGAAAATAACAAAAAATGACGAGAAAAAAAATTAAAAAATTTTTTTGTCAGTCTTGAACTTTTTTTCCCACATGATACATTAATATCAACACCAGAAGAATAATCAAACCAGGCTCTGCACGCAGAATTGATGACAGGAATGTGATTAAAGACAGAAAGCCATCCATTCAAAGGAATGGTGTGAGGAGGTGTACTGTAATAAGATAAGAAGTTGAAAAACTGTGCAGTGAGTAAATTAGCCTGTGGTGTGGTGTGCGGCGAGTGAGCGGAGAGCGCTTGTATACAGTACACCGAAATGTGATACTGTTACAATACACGCCTATGCGTTTCAAACAATGTTCAAATGAGACTACGCACTGTACATGCATGTATAATATGCAAATTTACAATTACTACTGCGCGCGCACACGCAGACGTGTTCTAACGTAGGTTGACCTGCTACAATATTAGACTTTGAAGACAATAGCTCGCGAACGCCAACCTGAGTTTTTAGACGTATATTGCAGTATTGCAGACAGCGCTAATAATATGCTAATTTACGAGCGCTAAAATACCGGAAACATATTCCGTAAAAAAAAATATATAACTGCATCTGCCCGTGTTATCAGAGTTGCGCCGCTACGCCGCATTAGATAAAGGCGGCCGCCAGCTGTATTCCCTTATAATCATGATGTTTTTCATTTTGGTGCTGTTTGCAATCTAATTTGCCTGCTTTTAGTGTTGGATATATCAAATTACAAAAATACAGCAATTTAAAGCAAAGAAAAACACTTATTTTCGTATGGCACATCATATTGCAACCTTTTGCTCCAATTTAACTTTGGTTCAACCAAATTGTGCTATTAAAATACCAGATTTCTTTAAATAGAATTGAAGCAGGGGCGTTTTCTGGAGCTGAACTGTGTTAATTTCAGCTCCGGACTGCCTTGCTTCCCGAGATACTTACCTCCTTAGGGGGTGCTGCGTTGCAGCACGGCTGGGCTGTGTTGCAGCAAACATAGTAGCAGCTTAAATGTCAATTGTCATGGCCAATAGGAGCCATGTGATGCGTTTTATGTTGGCCCCCGTGCAGAGGACTTTTTAAAACTCCGGAGTTGCTACCACCACCCCTACTGAGCTATGTACGGTATCTCAGGGGAGCTGGAATAATCGTTTCATCTCGAGACCCCGGGCTCCTACCTATTTAGAAAACCCAACATGTTCTGCTGCTTTAAAAGGCTTTTACAAGTCTATTGTTGATTCTCTATTCTTTTACTACTAACTGCTCATTAAACTGCAATAGGGACATCAGGGCAGTATTTCCAGGAAACATAATCACAGTCAATTGATCAAACCTATTATAGTGTCCCGAATAAGCCCCTATTGTTCCGAGGCAGCCAATCACATTGCCGTGCAGTCCATCACCTTTAATTGAACTATGATAATGTAGGAAACATACGCAAATTTCAATAATCATAGCAAAAACATTCAATATGTGACAAAAAAAAAATCCCATTGACTTGAATAGGGTTTACCATGCTTTGCGCATATTGACATTACAGTACCTCTAAATTGTGTTTTTCGATTGCTGTCTTACAATGGAGATCTTAACCAGTTCAGGGTTTTAAAAACTCTCAACGCAATTTAACATCATAAGCTCTAGAACGTTCATGTTTATTCAGATCATCAAGCACTCTTGTTTGCTGTCCTAGAGTTAGATCCACAACCTCCGTTAAATCAGGCCTCATAACTTGAGGTGGTTCTTAAAATACAATAGACATTTATCCCCTGAGTTAACATGGTATCCTCACACTAATTGATATGCAATCCATTTAATTAGAATAGGCTTAACGTCACATTATTGTAGCCATAACAATGCATTATCTTTTAATAGCCTGGCATTATGCAAATTTGGCGTTACCCCCTATCAAAATCCTGAAACAGGGCTGCTGCTAGTTGAGATAGAGAAGAGGAAAGAATAACACATAGTTCCTGTAATTGTGCCTAACGTGGCGTTACACTCTTCATGTCTGTGCCAGCAGTGCACTTCACCGGACCCTGCGCGCAAACAAAGGCCTGACTCGTAATCACAGTTTTAAATGTGGTGGTGGTGTGAAAGTGGGAGTGGTGAGCATGTGCCTCTGCAAGTGCCAGCATTTTCAGGTACATAACATGACGCCCGACGTCCCATGACACTCACGTGATGTGAGAGTGGGCTCTGGGGTGGGGAGGGGTCAGAGGCCCCATGCACACAGACGCACTGTACTATTTCAGGACCTTGATTGGAGTGCCAAGTTTAGGCATTACTTAAAGAGTATAATTTTAAGTCCCTATCAATGAATGAATGCGCTCATTTAAATTTCAAGCATTATCACAAAGTTTGCTTATAGTTAACAACTTATCTTTATGGGAGAAACCATGAGTTAAAAATATGCTATTGTCCTTTGAATAACAAATATATGGGATATGAGTGTATCTGGGACCTGCAGTGAAAACTGAAACTGCAGTAGCAAAGATTTAGATGAAATAAACATAAAGGCCCACAGGCAGCTAGTGTAGCTACAGGTGTCTCTGGATACAGCTCTAGGCACCAAAACACTTTACTTTCGTAATTGAAATACACTGTTATTAAGACTATGTTTAATTGCCTTTTCTTTCCCTCTCCCCCTTTCCCCCCAGGACTGCAAGGGCTCACATTTCCTGTTTTGTAATATAACTCCTGGGCATCAAAATGTGCTCTTCCCTGGATTTTACAAATGACATACGATAAAATGTGATTGAAACATCTGGGGGCTCTGGAATTAATAGCACTACACTATGCAATGGTCTGGATTTCCACGGGTCACCACCTATTAGGTCTGCATGATGAACTGAAATATTGTATCCCCTCTATCCATGGCATGTGTCCAGGCATATCAATACAAATGAAGAGAATTGGGTGCATCATCAAATCTTTACTTTCAGCACCTATTAACCAACCCACTATGGATCCATCAAGAAAGAACGCTATGGATGTATGTTTTTCTTTTTCTAAGTAAATACTCTTATATGTGAAAACTGTGTCTTTGTGGCTGTGCCATCCAAAATAATCTGATAAGAAAATCTGTAATTTGTCACGAAAAAAATACGGAACTGACTGGCTGCGTATGTGCACAATTGCATTAACACACAACACCTCCCTCCCCTCCGCTCCCTCCCTCCGGAGAATTTTCCGGCGTTGGCAGTTACTTGACCTCTGGTCTGGCTCCAGCTGCCCCCGGCCAGACAGCTCCGTGCATGGCTACCAGGCCCCCAACTCTCCCACCCTGCAGCAGGTCTCTCTCTGCTGCTGTTTGCGTGCGGCCTCCTGTGTGGACCCCCCCCCGTTCCCAAATTGTCTGAGGCTTGAAGACAAGTACGAAAGGTGCATGATTGATTTGCAGGGGACGAGGTGGGTGGGTAAATTATGTGAGTTCTGGAGGGTGATTGATGTGAGTATGTCCGGGGTGGAAATTTGATTTTTTGTAGCGCATGCCCCGGGGTCGTGCCTTTGCTGTGCGCGCTCTTCACTGGGTGCCGTGCTGTGCGATGCCTGGTTGGCTGCTTTTATACTTTCAGTGGGCGATTGATTTAGATTGCAGATGGTTTGTCTTGCTGTGAGCCCTTCAGTGTGACGCGTGGCTGTGAGATCAATGCGTGGGTTGATGGTAAGAAATTCGTCTTCGCTGATGTTGACGATGCAATGGGCAGCGGTGCTGTGAGTATGGCAGGGGGATTGTTGTGAGCTGCCGGGCAGGAAGTGCTGGTGAGATGCAGGTGTGGGATTGATAATGAGATGGCAGTGAGAGTGATGGTGCCCGGGGGTGTGGTTTGTGCTGATGCGCTGCCTGGTGGTGGCCTTGATGCTGCTTCAGTAAGCGTGCTGTGACGGATGCAAGCCGGGGGTTGATGTGTGAGATTCCGGGTTCGGCCAGCGTGGAAGTGAGTCATGCCAGAGTGGGCTGAGTGTCTTGATCCTGCCGGGCGCGGGGGCTTGCTGTTTGCAGCGCACTCGCCGGGCTGCGCAGTGGGCTGTGCTCCTAGGCTGGAATGTTGGCTTGATATAGAGATCCAGCTGGAAGCTGGATATGACATGCAGGCTGGTTATTGACTGTGACAGGTCATAGGTGGGAGGATTGATGTGAGACTGCCGGCGGGCGTGCTCTTGGCCAAAGTCTGCTTATAACAGGAACAAAAAATAAAGTCCAAAATGCTGTATCAGATCCATCGTAAGTCCCTCAGAATAAAGATTACATTAAGGCTGTGGTAAAGTAAACACTCTACGCATTTCACCCGTCGGTGGGCTTCTTCCCGGAGTGGTAAAATTTAAAGTGAAGGCGAGCAGTGTTTTATAGGGGTTAAAGTAATCAGTTCCAGCTTTGTTGGTATTTTCCTGTCCAATTAAAGATACCTGCTCAATTGAGCTACGTCACGCACACCAGTGCAGACAATAATGTAATCACTTCATGCAGAGCTTCAAATTAAGCCCATATGTTCGCACTGGTGTGTATGAACATGATAACTTCACAACACAAAAAGTGACAGCTTGGGAGTATATAGATAGCTACTGTAGGGGCTTATAATAAACATTTCTCCCTAAAGAAGCAGTGGTGCAGCTACAGACATAATAAGTAGCTGCGCCGCTTTTCTTTTACATCCCTGGTAATGCAAATAGTATCATTTTGCACAAAATCAGTAATAGAATGCAGCATATTTGCACATGATGAGAGTGTGTTAAAAGACATAGCAGAACAAATAGAGTTGATATTGAAAAACATGGAAAGTGAAACAACAGATTTAATTGCTAAAATAGAGCAGGACTTGTCAAAATATGAGGAGGACATTACAACTGTCAAGAAAACAAAATTTCTACGTGACTCTGCTGATTACAAAGCAAATAATGTTTATCGCTGGGAGAGGGGCAAGAAACATGGTAAAAGGAATACATCTAAAACTGATGCAGCTGATATCTCCCCAGGCTTCACCTCTTCTGAAGCAGAATCTTCGGATGCAGATGCCACACAAGGAGCAGGTTCCAATTACAGAGCACCTTTTTTAGGCAGAGGAGGCCAACAGGACAAAGCAGGAGGAGGACTCGGAGGGGACGCAAGACGTTTGCGAGACAGGCAACGCTATGGCTACAAAACGAAGAAGAAGTGACGGTTCCCGAAGACTCAGAAGAATTGACAGTTGTGAATTTGTCAGACATCTGCCTGACTGCGGATCAAATTAATGTCCTTAAAAGGGGCTTATCATTCGCCCCAACTTCAACATTGGATAAGTTTGAATGGATTAAGGACTTACACCTATTTTGCCGCAAACTTCTTCTGAGGAAATTCTACTCCAAAGGTAAAGACACCTCCATACATTTGGAAGGAGATGATGGATGGAATATGATGGAACGTCAACTTATCTCCGACATGAATACCGAATTTGTAGGAATTGAAGATTCTGTCCCAAGTGAGTCCCGAGGGTGTAAAAAGTTCTTGTCCTCCAAACCGGGGCCAGACAGAAAAACGCAGCATCATGGCTTCTCCTATTGGCCCATGTGACAATTGACATTTAAGCTCTACTATGTTTGCCGCACACAGCCCAGCCGTAGCTGCACGCAGCACCCCCTAAGGGGTAAGTATCTCGGGAAGCAAGGCAGTTCCGGAGCTGAAATTAAACACAGTTCAGCTCCAGAAAACGCCCTGCTTCAATTATTTAAAGAAATCTGGTATTTTAATAGCACACTTTGGTTAACCAAGTTAAATTGGAGCAAAATGGTGCATACTGATGCCATAACGTAAAATAAGTGTTTTTCTTGCTTTAAATTGCTGATTTTTTTTGTAATTTGATATATATCCAACACTAAGACGGGAACATTAGATTGCAAACAGCAACCAAAATAAAAACAATCATGATTATAAGGGAATACAGCTGCGGGCCGCCTTTATCCTAATGCGGCCGTAGCGCGCACCTCTGATACACCACGGGCAGATGCAGTATTTTTTTTTTTACGGAATATTGTCCGGTATTTTAGCGCTCGTAAATTTAGCATATTATTACGCTGTCTGCAATACTGCAATACCGTCTAAAACTCAGGTGGGGCGTTCGCGAGCTATTGTCTTCAAGTCTAATACTGTTAGCAGTTCAACCTACGTTAGAAACACAGTTGCTGTGCGCGGCGCATTAATTGTAAATTTGCATATTTATACATCATGTACAGTGCGTATGTCTCATTTGAACATTGTTGAAACGCATAGGCGTGTATTGTAACAGTATCACATTTCGGTGTACTGTATACAAGCGCTCTCCGCTCACTCGCCCCCCGCACACACACACAGGCTAATTTACTGCACTGCAGTTTTCAACTTCTTATCTTATTTACAGTAACACCTCCTCCACACATTCCTTTGAATGGATGGCTTTCTGTCTTAATCACAGTCCTGTCATCACATTCCTGCGTGCAGACGCTGGTTTGATTTATTCTTCTGTGTTGAATATTAATGCTCATTGTGGGAAAAAAAGTTCAAGACTGACAAAAAAATTTTTTTTAATTTTTTCCTCGTCATTTTTGTTTTTATTTCTCAACATTGCCTGCCTAAACCATCTTGATTTACGATATTCAATCGTGGCTGTAGCTTTTTGTGATTTTATGTATTTGGGTGCGTGGATTCAAATTATTATTATGACCTGCCTGCCTGTGTGTAATCCTCTTTGAGGGGAGCTGCTGATGATTACTGCGCATGCGCCTATAACTTCACCACTGCTTGCTTGCGAAGTTCAGAGTACCAAAAAAAATATTATTTTTTCTCGTCATTTTTATTTTTATTTTCTCAACATGAACATGTGGCCTCCTAAACCATCTTGATTATGATATTCAACTGTGCTGTAGCTTCGACTGCGACACGTGTGAGTTTGACTGCACATGATTGATTTGTGTGGATTTTATGTATTTGGGGGTGTGGGGATCAAATTATTATGATGCCTCTGCCTGTTTGAAATATGTCATGTCTTTGAACTACAGTACAGCTAATCCTGCATGCAGCTTTAACTTCTCCCCCCCCCCCCCCGCAGCACACACAAGAAGGCTCGCCCAAGGATTTCAACCTCTTATCGACACTCTCGAAAACCATTCATTTCATAACTTGTCTTTGTGGCTTTTTCAACCTCTCTCAAACCATTCGTTAATTTTCCTATTGTTGGCTTGCCTTATGTTAATCTGACTATGTAACCATTATTAAAGAAGTAACCATTATTAAAACTGTATGTCTTCTTGAAGAATCCCCCCAACACATTCACAGTGAATTAAAGTTCAAAGAAATAAAATCTTGATGTAATTAAATATGTATTTTTATTTTATCAGGAAACAAAAATACAATAATCCATTGAGATTTGGAATCAGACTGTATGATCACATTGAAGTCAGAAGAAAATAACAAAAAGTACAGAACATTTGAAAATTGAGGGCCGGTTGGATATCATGATAATGCACATGTGATAATAATAAAAATAGTAATACATATTTTCCATCTTTATCTCTCTTCCTCATTCTGTGTAGTTCATTGGAGGGGAGGTTTTTGTAAATCATGACTGCACTTTAGATACACTTTACTGTACACCACAGTTCTCTGAAAAGTAAGAAAGAAAAAATTAGTGCCAGTTATTGCATACTGTTTATGGCATTGTGTACGTGTATAGCACTCCATATTGACTACACTATGCAGTTAGTACTGTCAAACTAGTCTATACTGGAACTACATATACTGTAACTACGTTAAATACTTTGTAACCAGATGGCTAGTGCTGCTCTCCTCAGGAAAGAAAAATGTGTACAGGTTGGTGCATATATGGATTGTGTACTATATAGCTACTCCATATGTGGACACAGTATGCAGATAATACTGTCAAACTAGTCTATACTGGAACTACTGTATACTATAACTACTGTTAAATACTTGTAACCAGATGGCTAGTGCGCTCTCTCTGCAGGAAAAAAATCTGTGCCATACTTACCTGTATCATACTGTACTTGGTGTGCCTGTACTTACCATACTACAGTACAGTACTAAACCATATTAACCTTCCTGATGCTTGCCCATAACGCTCGTCAACATGGGCAAACAGTCGCATATGGTCAATATATTTATTGCAATCGTTCCACGTAGTACAATCATTCCAAAAACTCATAATGCCTTGCTGCAACTCATCCTTTTTGGAGGTTTCACGACTTTTCGGATATGATCCTTCAGCTGATGTCCAGACCATTTTGATTGGATTGAAGTCTGGCGATCTGTCATTGGAGGGGGAAAAAAGGACAATTAGTTAAGAGGATCACAGTAAAAACAGTGGGAAAAATGAGACTGGTTACCGCACTTTACTCCTCAGCGTCTTCCACCCATTTGATACCGTGCTCTAGAAAATGCGCTCTTGACGCGGTGTGCTTCGGATTTTGTGTCCTATAGTAGAAACAGTGACCATCTGGGAACTCACGTGTGATGTATTCCACATTCAGCAGGCACAATTTGCTCTTGGAAAAAGCTTTTTATTCATGGTTCCTATAACAAGACAAGAAAAAGTGCTCAAAAAATGCCCACTAGTACGTAAAGTGCAAAAGGCAAAAAGCGTGTGACTTATTTTACCATTAAGAGACAATGCATCCTGGTCCACGCCTAGAGATGGTTACCACCCCACACATGCACTCATCTTCAACCGGTGTTTTGGACGGGCTTCATAGATATGTGACCTTTTTTGTGGAATGCAAAGTGGGCAAATCTCCTCCGCGATATAGTAGATTTTGTCATGAAGATGCAATCCTGAAAGTTTCTCTACTGTCGATCCTGCACCTGGGCTTGGACCACTCCTTGATCTTTTAACATCCCTTATCAATAGGGTACGCTCTGTAATACAAGGAATAATTTATAGGTACAGTACAGTTTCTTAAAAACACTTTACCTCCTGTACTGTCCAGTACTAAACCACACGTCCATATTTCCATCCAATTCGCGTCTCATCTTATTTATGCTGGTCTCGATACAGTGAGATTGTGATTTTTGCTGCAGAGTGTATTTTGACCCTAAGGCACTCTTCTCATCATTATCTTCACTTATTTTGTCGACCAGAAGAGTTGTCTCCCTACAGTGTACAGAAACAACAATCCGGTAAGTTTACATTGCAGTAGGCCACAAGTACAGCCATCATTTACGTATAAACAATCATAGATAGATATACTGTAATTATATAGTTATATAATATACTGAAATAACTATAATAGTTAGATGATCTATAACTATATATGTATTAATTTGCAGCAATATAAACAATAATAGATAACTGTTTACAGTATATAGTTAATAAATATACAAAATAACTATAATTTAGATAGATCTATCATATAAGTTATATTAATTTGCAGCAATATAAACAATAATAGATATACTGTATTATTATTATATAATATACAGAAATACCTTAAATTAGATAGATCTATACTATATAGTAATATTATAGCGACACACCATTGAAAGGAAACAAAGAACAATCCCCTTAGTACACTCTAAATTACAACCTAAACTAATCTATAAATAAGATTGCCTAAAGGAACAGATTGCTCCGCCAATTCGAAAAAATGAACAAGTTTTATTAATTTAACAGCAAGACACACTACTTAAAAACATCAAAGTACTAAGTACATGCCTATGAAAATATGATGTATCAAAATATTAAAAGAGAGGACTACTAATCAAATACGTCTAATTACAAAAAGAAGAAGACTAAATGTGTCTAATAAGATTTAATAGTGACAACAAGATAGTTTAGTCTAACATAATAGGCATACAAATATTTCCACTGACAAATATACCTAAAAAATGATAAATCATTGCGTTGGAAAAAATATATTAGTCAATAACCCGTATAGCCAGGAAAATAAATAATAACAGGGGGGAAAAAAAAAAAAAAAAGGGGAACACACAGGGAAAATAATATAAAAAATAATATATTACCTGAACCACGCATTTCCCAAAAAAAAAACAATGAGCTGAGCAGCAAACAAACAATATAACTAATAAAGACATATCAAAAACAGAGTCATGCATATTCATTTTGAAAACACCATGCGCAGTCCTAGGCAAGGAACAAATAATGCCCAAACATAAGGAAAGGGAAGGTATACTACCACTGTGTTCAGCTGAATTGTGTTACTAATTATCCAAATCGTTTGTGCCAGGATGTGTTTCCAAAGTGTGCTTATACGAAAACAAAAATAAAGTCCAAATCTGTATCAGATCCATCGTAAGTCCCGCAAATAAAGAATATTAAGGCTGTGGTAAAGTAACACTCTACGCATTTCACCCCTCGGGGGCTTCTTCCCGATGGTAAAATTTAAAGTGAAGGCGACAGTGTTTTAAGGGTTAAAGTAAATCAGTTCCAGCTTTGTTGGTATTTTCCTGTCCAATTAAAGATACCTGCTCAATTGAGCTCGTCACGCACACCATGCAACAATAATGTAATCACTTCATGCAGAGCTCAAATTAGCCCATATGTTCGCACTGGTGTGTATGAACATGATACTTCACAACACAAAAAGTGACAGCTTGGATTATTAGATAGCTACTGTAGGGCTTATAATAAAACATTTCTCCCTAAGAAGCATGGTGCAGCTACAGACATAATAAGTAGCTGCGCCGCTTTCCTTTTACACCCTGGTAATGCAAATGTATCATTTGCACAAATCAGTAATAGAATGCACATATTTGCACATGATAGAGTGTGTGTTAAAGACATAGCAAACAAATAAGTGATATTGAAACATGGAAGTGAACACAACCGATTTAATTGCTAAAATAAGAGCAGGTTGTCAAATATGAGAGGACATTACAACTTGTCAAGAAAACAAATTCTTTCTACGTGCTCTGCTGATTACAACAAATAATGTTTACGCTGGGAGAGGGGCAAGAAACATGGTAAAAGGAATACATCTAAACTGATGCACTGATATCTCCCCAGGCTTCACCTCTTCTGAACAGAATCTTCGGATGCAGATGCCACACCAAGGGCAGTTCAATACAGAGCCACCTTTTTAGGCAGAGGAGCCACAGACAAAGCAGAGGATGACTCGGAGGGGACGCAAGACGTTCTGAGACAGCAACGCTATGGCTACAAACGGCAGAAGAAGTGACGTTCCCCCGAAGACTCGAAATTGACGTTGTGAATTTGTCAACATCTGCCTGACTGCGATCAAATTAATGTCCTTAAAGGGCTTATCTTCGCCCCCAACTTCAACATTGGATAATTTGAATGGATTAAGGACTTACACCTATTTTGCCGCAAACTTCTTCTGAGGAAATTCTACTCCAAGGTAAAGACCCCTCATACTTTGGAGGAGATGATGGATGGAATATGATGAACGTCAACTTATCTCCGACATGAATACCGAATTTGTAGGAATTGAAGATTCTGTCCCAAGTGAGTCCAAAATCCTAGCTCAATTTCGTCCTAAATCCACATTTTGTCCACCATTCCAGACATGCCACAGATGAAGTATTTGTATCCCTGTGGCCAATGATATTCTAATTGCCTGAGCGATCAGGGGCCAAAAATCTGAATTCCCAGGAATGGCGTGCTGTGAAAGACTTGCAAAATGACAACGGTCGAGTTTCAAAACCAGCTGATAAGGTGGCAATGTGGTGGTGTGGCCTAAATCCCAGTTGAGCGGAAGCCTTTAAAACAACTGCGAGATCGGAAATTGCTATAACAGAAC
>WSYH01014597.1:0-15359 GCA_036426205.1 Ascaphus truei | reverse complement strand
GCAGACCTTCCGTGCTAGAGCGTGCGTGTGTCTGTGTGCACGCCGCGCTTGCCCGTGATCGGTGCTATTTAGGATTGGCGCAGGTGCGTGCGCTAGTGCAGCTGTGGTTGCCTGGCGAGGTAGGAGTGAGCGGCGCGGATGAGCCTCTGGCAGTGGAGGTGAGTGGGGAGCACGCCGACGGTGGCATGGCTCCCTGAGCCTCACACTAGGTGTGGGTTATATGTGACCACCAAAGTGACCCTGTCGCTTGACTCTTTCTATCTGTATTCAAGGAGATCACTTCTTGGTATTCTGGGGGCTTTGTATATTTGCTGGTCTACAATTCTGTGGTTATATCGATGGTTTATGAAATCTGATCTCAAGGCTGTAATCCGCTGAGATCTGTCTGCTGTGTCGGAGCATATCCGGTTGTATCGTATGGCTTGGCTGTAGATGGTTGCATGCTTTGTGTGTGTCGGGTGGAAGCTGTTGTCCCTCAAATAGCTGGCTATGTCTGTAGGTTTGCGGTATACAGAAGTCTGTAGTTGGTTGTTCTTTATAGTAATGGTGGTGTCTAGGAAATATACTTTGTCCGGTGAATGGGTGAGTTTGAGGTTGATGGTCGGGTGGAACGTATTGAAGTTCTCATGGAACTGTAGGACGTCCTGTTTGCCAGAGGTCCAAATCAGGAGGATGTAATCAATGTAGCGAAGGTATGTAAGGGGTTTCAAGTGACAGGTGGAAAGAAAGTCACTTTCCAGTTTTGCGCAGAATAGATTGGCATACTAGGGCGCCATCCGAGTGCCCATATCAGTTCCAGTTGTCTCTAGGTATGTGTCATTTGCAAATGTGAAGTAGTTATGGGTCAGAATAAATTTGATGCATTTAGTCACTGTCTCTGTGAGTGGCTCCTGCAGTCCCAGAAAGTATCTGCAGGGTGAAATCCCATCTTTGTGGGGGATGTTAGTGTAAAGTGACTAAACATCCATGGTTGCTAGTAGTGTTCCTGTTGGGAGGGGGCCAAGGGCATGAAGTTTGTTAAGCAGGTCGGTGGTGTCCTGGATATAGCTGGGCGTGTTCCTCACAAGTGGTTTTAGAATGCTTTCCACCCAGCCAGAAATATTCTCAAGTCAGTGTGCCAGATCCAGAGATAATAGTGCGCCCAGGGTTACCCTCTTTGTGAATTTTAGGGAGCATGTAGAATGTGCCAGGTTTTGGGTTCGCTGGTATCAGGTCCAGAATTTGTTCTCTTGTGTGGATCAGGAGTGTTTTAATGATCCTGTTGAGTTCTCTCATGTATTTTTTTTGTTGGATCCTCCTGTAGTTTGGTGTAATACTTTGCATCAGAGAGTTGTCTGTGTGCTTCCCGCAGATAGTCTGTGGTGTTCATTATGATAACTGCTCCTCCCTTGTCCGCAGGTTTGATTGTTATGTTGTGGTTGGCCTTTAGCAATTCTATGGCTCTCTCTCGATCAGTGTCAGATTCCTAGCTCTATTCACATTCCAAGATGCACTGTTCTTGAGTAAACCCCTTGCCTGCTTTATTCAATGTAACACCGGCGGAAGAAGAGATCAGTGTATATAATTATATATATATATATATCAAACAAAACAGAAAGAACGAAGTAGCGCCTCTAATACAGCCTATACAAAACTGTGATTAATGAAAAACAACTATGAAAGCATCCAATGGGGTGGCATATGTGGGTAAATTAAATCCAAACCAGTATTAACCAAGGGTAATAGGTTCTATAACGTATTTAAAATGTTCAATAACAAAAACCTAATACTTTAATATATAAAAAATACTAAATAACCATAACATATAAAAAGTATATAATAAAAAATGTAAAAATTGTAATAAAAAAAATATGTAAAAATGAATGAAAAACCTAAAAAACCTCAGAAAACACAAAGTCCTGTTCCAGAACAAAGCATCCAGATATATGGCAGCCCGTTTCAAAGGGGTCACTACTCCCTGTTGATACCTATGAAAAAAGAAAAGAAAAGAAACAGGCGCACACCTAGTGCATTAAAGTATAACAAATAGTTTATAGAACAATAAAAACAGTCAAATGCCCACTCACAAAAGTACAGGGTTTAAAAGCAGGTATGAAATAGGCTCTCATAAGCCAGTACTGCCGTCTGGTATCAGCAATGGAGTCCTCTCCTGTCTGCTCTCCGCATGGTCTGAGCGGAGCAAAACCGGAAATGACGTCCCTCCGGTCGGGTGCACCACACAGGAAATCCCTCCGGGAACTACTAGCACTCCATTTTCTGTTCTGGTCAGTGGATACATCAGGGGAGAGGATCCATCTTTTCTTTCCTCACAACCTCACACAGCCTGCAGCGTCTCGCAACCCGCCAAGGTAAAGTTCGTGGGGAATGTGACAACCTCAGCCTTAGCCACGCCCTACGCGTTTCGTCATCTATGATGACTTCATCAGGGGATACCCATTGGATGCCCCTCCCTAGTATTTATACCAAGGTAATTTGCATAATTAAATGAATCAATTAAAAAGTTTGTAAAAATTAACCAGTTAGTTACCTTAAAAATCATTAAATACAGTCATAATAGCTGTATGAGGACCGCACTTAAATCATTTAATTTTGACTAGCATCTGTCGAATGACCTCCCCTGTTTGTGTAACTTATTCACAACGATATAGTATGTCATTCAACAGTCAAATGTGGATACACTTTTACATTACACTTTTCATTCTATTAGTCTTTGTTGTTGACGTACCACCTTCTCATATTGTCTAGCCAAGCTTGGGTCCTCCCTCTGCCTCTGACTGGAAGTCAGGAAGATCCAGGGCTGGCAACACTCCCGTATCTATCTGTTCCCCCCCTGGTCTCCCCGGCCATGACCTGCAGTCCTTTGGGCTGACTAATGTTACCAAAAAGTCCCAGCCTTTCTAACCAGTCTCTTTTTTCTTTCCGCACGTCCCTGTTTACGTTCTTTTGGACATGGTGTCTACGGGAAAATCTCTGGTGGAAAAGGGAAAATTCTCCGGCTTCTCTCGCGGTACCAGAGAACGTAAGGCTCTGTGGAGTAGGGGCCAACAATGTTTCGAGGGGGCCATCTTCGGCCAAGTAGAACAGGAGCATGGTAGCCATGGGGCAACTCCCACTAGTAGGCTAGCCTCTTATCCTTGATACGTAGTAAACGTTCGCCGTCGGGTATCTCTTTTGTATCCCCATGGATACTCTCGATATTCCAAGGAGAGTCTATAAGATAGTCCATTGCTTGGAATTAGGCCCTCTAGGATCAGGGTTTTTCCAGAGCCCAGTCCGAGCATGGCGTTTACTTTTGTCCCCTCCAGAAGATGCTGGGACTCACCACGGATGTGGTCCCTCGGGACAACGCTTGGCAGTGGTTCTGCCATATGAACATCCATCTCCTCATCTCCTTAGTTCCGCAAACTCGTCGTCCGCGGAAGCTCTCGACGGGGCTCGGTGGTTTTGGACCTCTCCCGTTTGGATGGGGTCCCTTCCTTCTGGTTGTGGGGTATCCTCTCCCACCGGGTGGGTGACAGAGTCCAGGTTTCGCGGGGAATACTGCGACCTCTCCCTTGAGTGATCCGTGGCCTCGGACCCAGATGGGCGTCTCTGCGGGAGTTTGTGTAACCGGAACCCTCCGTGATGGGAAAAGGGTCTTCCGATCGGGTTGACTGGATCTCCGCTGGCGGTTTTGTAGACCCCTCGATTATGCTGCTCTCCTGCCTATAGCATCACCGGAAGCAACTGTGTGTTTGCACGGACCTGTTCCCAGCTATCCTGTTTGTGTCGTCACCAATGAATTTTGCCCTTACGGGCGGAGGAGATATAGTGGGGGTGATGGGGGGAGAGAAAGGGTGTTTTGATGATAGAGATAATTGGGAGCGGTGTGGTTGGATGAAAGATTAAGGGGTGAGCTGGATGGGGGGGAGAATTAGTGTTTGGAGCTGGGTGGGGAGAGTATAGAGATGAGATAGAGATTGGGGAGAATGAGATTTTGGTGGGGGTGGATGATGATCGAGGTATTTAAGGGGAAGTACCGGGGTTGGGGAGAGATATAGGGGAAGCGGTGGCGGTGGGGTGATGAATATTTCTTTTTTTTTTTGTTGGTGGGGGTGGAGAAAGGGGGTTTTTGTGGGATTTAGCGTGGGGGTTGGGAGATTGAGAGATAGAATGGGAAAGTGGATGCGGGTGGGGGGAGATTGATATAAGGGTTGAGCGTGTGGGGGGGGAGAATAAGAAGAAAGTGGTGATGTTCGTGGGGGGTTTGGTGTGGTTTGGGGGGGGAGATAGAAAGGGGTTATGCGTCGGGGGTGGGGGGGTGGGATGATGTAGAAAGGGGATTTGAGGGGGGGTGGGGGTGATAAACGGGTGATTGGCGTGGGTGGAGACCTGAAAGGTGGAGCTTTTGGGGGTGTGAGATAAGGGTGAGTAGCTGGTGGGGTTTGGTTTGTGTTTTGTGTGGGGGTTGGGTAGATGAATGTGGGATTGTCGGGGGTTGGGGTGGGAAAGGGGAGCGGGTTGTGGGGGGGATTTTAGAATGGTGTAGATGGAGCAAAGGGAGTAGCTGTGGTGTGGGTTGAGAAAGGGGATGCGGGGTGGGGGGATTTTGAGGAACAGGGGATGCGTGGGTGGGTTTGGGTGGAGGTTTTTTTGAATAGGGGAGCTGGGGGGGGGATGTGAGGGAAAGGGGTGCTGGTTGGGGTGGAGAAAGAAAGGGGAGAGGGGGTGGATGGGAATAGGTAATTTAGTGTTTTTTATAATTGATAAGGGGTTGTTGCGGTTTGTTGGGTGGGAGATGTTAGGTATGTTGTGGAGGAGAGGTGGGTGCTTTGTTGGTAGGGGGTGGTATGAATACTTTTTGTTTTGGGGATCAGGTGGGGTATCTAGTTGGGGGGTGTTGGGATTGCCCGAAGCGGCCTGAGGTAGAAGCGGATGGCTATGGTGTGTAGAGGTGATGGCAGGTAGGGGGGGAAGGGAGTGATGGTGGAGAGTGCTGTTGTTGCCCCGGAGGCCGAAGGGAAGTGAGCGAGGCGGCTGGGCTGAGATGATTTTTGTGATGTTTGTTTGGTGGGGGATTGGAGAGTGTTGTGGGTGTTGGAGAATAGTGTTTTTTTTTTTTTTTAATTTTGTGTTATTTATTTTTGTCGAGTTAGGTTGTTGTTTGTGTTGGATGTGGTGAGTGGAAGAGTGGCGATGCGTGTTCTGGGTGGGGTGGTGAGTAAACGTGGGAGCGAGGGGGTGGGAGTCTAACGGTGGGAGCGTTGGGTGGGGATTGAAGTAGGTGTGTTGTTTCTGTTTGAGCGGGCGGTTTTGGTTTTTGGGTGGGTTGGGATGTAGATGAGAAAGGGTTGTTTCGTTTATTAGGTGTGGGGGATAGGAAAGTGGGAGCGGTTGTGTGTGGGGGAATGAAGGAGTGTGGAGCGGTTGGTGTTGTGGCTGTAATGATTGAGAATAATGTGGATGCGGGGGGGACTAGATATTATAAAATAAAGGGGATGCTGGGTGGGGTGTGGTGGATGATGGGAAGTGGTGTCTTGCGGGGGGCGTGGGACGAAAGGGTGTAGTGTTGTGGGTGTGGGAGATATTTTTTTTTGACACAGGGGTAGCTGGGGGTGGGGAGAAAGGGGTTTGGAGCGTGTTGTGGGGGGAGCTAAGGAAAAGGGTATGCTTTGCTGGGGGGGGAGGAAAGTGTGTGAGAGGGGGGGGTGGGTGAGAAAAGGGGTAGCGGGTTGGGGGGGAGGTATATGTGTGGGTAGCGGGGGTTTTTGTGTTGGGGGGATAGAAGGACAAGGGGAGGGTGGTTGGGGGTTTTATGGAGAGCGAGTATAAAGGGGAGCGTTTTGGGGTGGAGAAAGGGATTGTGAGTGGGGGGTGGCTGAAAGGGGAGCGTGGTTTGGGGGGGGGAGAATATTGTTTTTTAAATGGGTAGCGCCGGGGGGGAGAAAAGGGGAGCTGTTGTGTTGGGTGGGTGTAGAAATGAGAAATGGTGGATGCGGGGGTGGGGAGAATTGGGTAGAAAGGGGATGCGGGTGGGGGTGAGAAAGGGGGATGCGGGGGGGAGAAGATATGTAGATAGATAAGTGGGCTTGTGCGCGTGTGTGGGTGGTATAGAGAAAGGGTGTGGTGTTAGTGGGTGGGGGGAGAAAGGTGGATTGCGTGGTGGGGAGAAAGGGGCTCGGGGGGGAGACATGAGTAAGGTGTGATGCGGGGGTTTGGTGGGAGTTGGGACATTAGATAAGGTGGAGCTGTTTGGTTTTTGGGGGGTGGTGGTAGAAAGAAAGAATGGTGATGATGAGAGTTAGTGGGAGAAAGGGTTGGGGGTGAGAGGTCTGGGTGGTGTGGTATCGAGTTTGTTTTAGAGATAGAGGGGAGTACGATGGTGGTGTTCGGGGGAGGGGATTTGGGGGGAGTGGGGGGTTGTAGTGGGTGGGGTTGGTTGAGAGCGTGGGCATAATGTATTGTTTCATATATCTGTTATGTTATGGGCATTTCTCCCTCCTTCCTCCTTCCTCCGTTGCTTGTCCTGTCCACATTGCGTTAGGTTAGGCTGGTGCCTACTTCTCCCCCCCCCCTTGTTTCCGCGGGTACTCCCCTCCCCGTTCAGTGACGTTGACTTCCCCCTCCCCCCGTTTTCCGCGTTGGACTTACCCACCTTCCCTTGTTTTTCGCTTGTGACTCCTGCGCTTCCCCCCCCCCCGGTCGCTTTTGGCCGCTTTGGGGTCCCATAGATGTGTCTCCTGCTGAGTGAGGCGTTGCAGGCTATGTCTGCAGGATAGAGCCCTTTGTTGTTGGGCATAAGCCCTTTCGCGATCTCCCCCTCTCCGGCGATAAGTGTTCGACGATGTGGCTGTATGGTTGAGCTTGCTTGAGGTGTGGAAGGTTACTGTGTAGGATTTAGTAAGCGCACCTGGTGTGTTGGGCCTGATGGCTGTGGAGGCGGTGACATCGCAGTGGGCCTGAGTGCTGATGGAGGCCTTTTTTTTTTGTTTATTTTTTTTTTCTTATGACGCAGTTGTGGGGCCTGTGATTGGCATGAGTGCGGGTCTACGTCGTCCTAGTTTGGGCCCTGAGGGCTGGTTAGTGCGGGCGTCACATGTGATTCTTACATGAGAGTTTTTTTTTTGGTTGTTGCTTTGTCTTGGTTTTTTTTTGTTATTGTGGTTAGCTGGCACTGTGTGGAGGTAATGGGTTATTTTTATTTTTGCGGCTTTTGTTGGAGGAGGGTGCTCGCGCTTTCCATTGTCCAGTTGTATGCCTCTTGTGCAGGACATTTCGCACTGTGTGTATGTATTGTGTGTGGTTGGGTGGAGCGGTGGCGACCGTCTGGAGGAGAGGGTCGCGCTCTGTTCATCGGGGGTGGCGTTGCTGGGTCTTCGCCCCGGAGGGGGGGGGAGGAGAGAGTGACGGGTGGGAGGGGGTGGGTGGGGGGGGTGGTGGGGAGAGATGAGTTGTCCCCGTAGGGGTGGGGGGCGGGGCGGGCGGGCGCGGTCGGGTGGGAGGAGAGAGGATCGTGGGTAGGGGGGGTCGTGGGGCGTGGCTCGTGGGCGTGGCGCCGGGATGGGTGAAGATGAGGGTGGGGTTTATTGTGTAGGGGGTGGGGGCGCGGGGGGTAGAGAGGTTGGGGAGGGGGGGCGGGGTCGGGATTTTCGGTGTGATGTGTGTGTGTTGGGGAGGGGGGGTTGGAGGGCGTGGCTTGTTCCTTCTTTCCTCGCGGGGTATGGTGTGTATACCGATGATGGAGGAGGGACCTTCCTCGTGCGCGGGTTGAGGCGGTTTGGTGTTGTGGGTGTGTGGTCAGACACGAGGCTGGGGTTTGTTGTGTGGAGAATCGATGTATGTAGTTGTTCGCTCTGTTATTATTCTCTTTGGTGGGCTGCGTAGGGGTGTTGTGGGCGAGTATAGAGTGATGGTGGTGGGTGTTGTGATGTTGTCCGTGAGGCTGGCTTCTTTTTTGTGTGTGGGGTGTGGCGGTTGTTGACAGAGATGAGTGTTCGTGTGTGTGTTGTGATGTGTGTGTCGTTGGCTGGAGATGATGATGAGTTGTGTTGTGTTGGTGTGTGGGGGGTGTTGTGTCTTGGGTGTTGTTATCAGATATGTGGGGTTGTTTCGTGGTGGTTTGTGTTCTGTGTGTGGTTGTGTGTGATTTAGTAGTATTGGAGTTTTGTGTGGTTGTGTTGTGTGGTTTTGTGGGTTAGTGTGTGTGTTTTTAGTGTGGTGGACGCTGGTTGTTGTTATGAGAGATGAAGGTGATTGTTTTTTTTGCTCTGTTTGTTGTGTATGTGTTGTTGGGCTGTGTGTGGTGTTTTGTTTTTTTGGGTTTTGTGGGGTGGGTGTGGGGGTGGTGTGTATTATGAGCTGTGATGGGGGTGTGGGTGGGTCGGTTGTGGGGTATGATGAGATGATTGGGGGTGGTGGTGTTGTGTATGAGTATGCTGTTTATGGTGTGTTATGGTTTCGGTGGTGTGGGTTGTAGTAGAAGCTGCGGTTGTCATGGTGGTTATGGTGGGTGTTTGGGTGTTGTTATTAGAGCCTGGCTGTGTTGTGTGTGTGGTTTTTTTGTACTGCGGTGTATTACGTAGAGATTGATTGTGTTGGTGTGGTGTGTGGTGTTTTATAGAGCTGTCTCTTTTGTGGTGTGTTTGTTTTTTGTGGGGGTGAGTGGAGTTTTTGTGGAGTGTGAGTGGGTGTGATGTGTTTGTGTGAAGTGTGTTATTGTGTGTGTGTGTGTGTGTGTTGGCTCGGTCAACTCCGATAGTGAAGGGGCCATTTGAGAGGTTGTGGCTTGGCGGGTTGCGCGTGCGGGGGCGGGCGACCCAAGGGACCAATGAGATTTCCCCTAGGGACACCGGACATCCAGGCAGGCAAACATACAGTGCTTTCACTAATATAGTATAAGATACAGATATATCTTATGAAAAAAGAAAAGAAAAGAAACAGGCGCACACCTAGTTCATTAAAGTATAACAAATAGTTTATAGAACAATAAAAACAGTCAAATACCCACTCACAAAAGTACAGGGTTTAAAAGCAGGTATGACATAGGCTCGCATAAGCCAGTACTGCCGTTTGGTATCAGCAATGGAGTCCTCTCCTGTCTGCTCTCCGCATGGTCTGAGCAACCGGAAATGACGTCCCTCCGGTCGGGTGCACCACACAGGAAATCCCTCCGGGAACTAGCACTTCCAGTTTCTTGTTTCTGGTCAGTGAGACATCAGGGGAAGAGGATCCAACGTTTCTTTCCACACAGCCTGCAGCGTCTCGCAACCCGCAAAGGTAAAGTTCGTGGGGAAGTGACAACCTCAGCCACGCCCTACGCGTTTCGTCATCTATGATGACTTCATGAGGGGATACCCATTGGATGCCCCTCCATAGTATTTATACCAAGGTAATTTGCATAATTAAATGAATCAATTAAAAAGTTTGGTAAAAAATTAACCAATTAATGACCTTAAACATCATTAAATATCAGTCATAATAGACTGATTATGAGGACCGCACTAAATCATTTAAATATATATATAATTAATAATCAAATCGTTACTTAGATTAGCTATTGGATGCTTTCATAGTTGGTTTTCATTAATCACAGTTTTGTATAGGCTGTATTAGAGGCGCTACTTCGTTCTTTTTGTTTTGTTTGACAGATATATCTTAGCCTAATAGAGGGTTTTTTGTTTTCTTTCACATTGAAAGCCTCGCCAGGCCTCCAATCCTTTTGTCGGACCGGAAAGGGCAGGCGAGAGAGAAAGAAGAAGAGGGGGGGAAGGAGTGGGGGGGGAGGAAGGTTTTCTTTATTAGCCTGTCGCTTTGGCCTTGGCTAGGAAACGGCTGCCGCCTTTCGCTTTTTCGGCATGACAGGCACGGCAGAGGCGAGTGGGTTCCTGCGTCCGTAGAATCGAGGTTGATCCATGGAAGCAGATGGCACAATGCAGTATCTAGACAAGGGCAAGTTCAGATACAGATCATCGAGTGGTGGTACTAATGTGAGTCATTAACGTATAAATACACCATCCATTTTGTAGAATCACTGCACATTGTATACACATTGACGAAACATCGAATATACATTCTTGTGCTTGTATTTCTTTCTACTCGCAGCTATGCCAATTAAAAAGATTTCAAAGGATCTCAGCATGAGAATTAAGGAGATGTACACAAGCGGACAACGAATTGCAGATATCCAACGCTGGTTAGCTGCTTCTGGCCTCGTTGTGCCATCAACCACCATGTGCTATCATGCACACGGAAAAACCAAACAACGCACGAGGACACCAACGGTAACTAACGCGCAAGTATATTTATACAACTATATAATACAGTATATCTATTATTGTTTATATTGCTGCATATTAATAGAACTATATAGTATAGATCTATCTAACATTATGGTTATTTCTGTTTATTTATATTACTATATAATATAGTATATCTATTATTGTTTATATTGCCTCATCTATAATTGTTTACTATAAATGATGTGCTGTACTTGTGGAAACTGCACTGTAACTTACCGGATTGTTGTTTTTCTGTACACTGTAGGGAGACAACTCTTCTGGTCGACAAAATAAGTGAAGAGAATGATGAGAAGAGTGCCTTAAGGGTCAAATACACTCTGCTGCAAAATCACAATCTCACTGTATCCGAGACCAGCATAAAGAAGATGAGATGCAGAATTGGATGGAAATATGGACGTGTGAGGTTAGTACTGGACACTACAGGAGGTTAAAGTGTTGTTTAAGAAACTGTACTGTACCTATAAAATTATTCCTTATCATTACAGAGCGTACCCTATGATAAGGGAGGTTAACAAGATCAAGAGAGTGGTCCAGGCCCAGGCATGGATAGACAGTGGAGAAACTTTCCAGGATTGCATCTTCACTGACGAGTCTACTGTATCGCTGGAGAGATTTGCCACCTTTGAATTCCACAAAAAAGGTCGCAAATCTATGAAGCCGCGTCCAAAACACCCAGTGAAGATGCATGTGTGGGGTGCCATCTCTAGACGTGGACCAGGATGCATTGTCATCTTTGAAGGTAAAAAAAGTCACACGCTTTTGCCTTATGCATTGTACTGTACTAGTGTGCAGTATTTTGAGCACTTTTCTTTTCTTGTTATAGGAATCATGAATAAAGCTTTTTTCCAAGAGCAAATTGTGCCTGAGATTGTGGAATACATCACACGTGAGTTCCCAGATGGTCACCGTTTCTACCAGGACAACGATCCGAAACACACCGCGTCAACAGCGCATATTCTTGAGCTCGGCATCAACTGGGTGAAGATGCCAGCGGAGTAAGTGCGGTAACAGTGTCTCATTTTTCCCCACTGTTTTTACTGTGTACTGTATCTCTTTAGCTAATTGTCCTTTTTTTTTCCCCTCCAATGACAGATCGCCAGACTTCAATCCTATCGAAATGGTCTGGCATCAGCTGAAGGACCATATCCAAAAAGTCGTCAAACCCTCCAAAAAGGATGAGTTGGCGCAAGGCATAATGAGTTTTTGGAACTATGTACTCACCGTGGAACGATGCAATAAATATATTGACCATATTGCGACTGTGTTGCCCATTGTGATCGCGCGTAATGGGCGAGCAACAGGAAGGTAGTATGGTATAGTACTGTACTGTAAGTACAGTATGATACAGGTAAGTATGGCACAGATTTTTTCTTTCCTGAGAGAGCAGCACTTGCCACCTGGTTACAAAGTACTTAACAGTAGTTACAGTATACAGTAGTTACAGTATAGACTAGTTTGAAGGTAGTATCTGCATACTGTAGTCCAATATGGAGTAGCTATACAGTACACAATGCCATAATACAATATGCACATAACTACACTAATTTTTTCTTTTCTTGTCTTTTCAGAAAAAAAGGATGGACAGGGGGAGAGGGGGGGTATCATGTGTAAAGTTTGTGAACTGTGTGTACAGTTAAGTGTACCTAAACATGATTTACACAAAACCTCCCCTCTCTCAATGAACTACACAGAATGAGGAAGAAGATAAAGACGGAAAATTTGTATGTTTTTATTATCAATGTGCATTATTCATGATTATCCACCAGCCCTCAATTTTCATCCCCCCCCTCTCTCAATGATTATTTGTATTTCTTTCCTGCTAATGTAATTAAATATGTATTTTATTTTAAGATTTTATTTCTTTGAACTTGAAATTCACTGTGAATGTGTGTGGGGGGGATTCTTCAAGAAGACATACAGGTTTAATAATTGGTTACCTTTTTAATAATTGGTTACATAATCAGATTAACATAAGGGAAAGCCAACAATAGGAAAATTAATGAATGGTGTGAGAGGTTGAAAAGCACAATGAAAAGCTTTAGAAACGGAATGGTTCTGGAGAGGCGTCGATAAGAGGTTGTAATCCTTTAGCGAGCCCTGTGTATGTCTGCGGGGGGGGGGGGGGGGCTAAATCTGCATGAAGGATTAGCAGTATTGTAGTTCAAAGACATTACATATTTGCAACAGGCAGGTCACCATAATAATTTGATCCCCACACCCCCAAATACATAAAAACCACATAAATCAATCATGTGCAGTCAAACGCACAGTGTTGCAGTCAAAAGCTACAGCACAGATTGAATATCGTAAGATCAAGATGGTTTAGGCAGGCTTGTGTAGAAAAAAATTTTTACGAGAATTTTTTTTTGGTCACTCACTCTTGAACTTCGCAAGCAAGCAGTGGTGAAGTTATAGATGCATGCGCAGTAATCAGCTAGCAAGCAGGAATGTGATTGAAACCAGAAAAGACACACATTCAAAGGAATGGTGTGGGAGAGGTGTACTGTACTGTAGATAAGAAGTTGAAATACTGCAGTGCAGTAAATTAGCCTGTGTGTGTGCAGGGGGCGAGCGAGGGGAGAGCGCTGTATATGCCGAAATGTGATAATGTTACAGTACACGCCTATGCGTTTCAACAATGTTCAAATGAGACATACAGCACTGCGCATGCATGTATAAATATGCAAATTTACAATTACTGCGCGCGCACACGCAGACTGTGTACTGATGTAGATTGAACTGCTAAAATATTAGACTTTGAAGAAAACAGCTCGCGAACACCCCCCTGATTTTTTAGACGGTATTGCAGTATTGCAGACAGTGCTCATAAAATGCTAATATTACGAGCGCTAAAATACCGGAACATATTCCGGAAAAAAAAAAAAATACTGCATCTGCCCGCGGTTATCAGAGTTGCACCAATACGGCCGCATTAGGATAAAGGCGGCCGCATCTGTAGGTGGAATTATGAGCTGCCATCCAGGATGAGATTTCTGTTGGACCATTGAAGATCTGTGACTGTACTGCAGATGAGAGCTCCGTGTGAATATATATATAGCTGTGTCATCTGCATACAGATAACACTTAAGGCCAAGTGAATTAATAATAAAGGTCATCAAAGGAGAGTGTAGAGAAAAAAAAAAAAAAAAGGAGGCGGTTTCAGAATTGAGCCTTGAGGTACACCAACAGATCCGAAGAGGAGTTAGCAATAGATACACTAAATGAACAGTGAGAAAGCTAGGAAGAAATCAGGAGAGGGCTATATCCCCAAATATATATTACATATAGGGAGCTCTAAGCTACTTTAAAGCATAGTAACAGAAGTGTAGCAGACTAACTATCATTAGGAGGCTATAACTGGATACGAACCTGATCCGTGCCTCTAGGCTTGTATACACATTTTGTGTGCCTATTATTCAGGTAGATTTTACCAACAGGATTCTGCTGGAAGTATATTACCCACATCTGAACATACAGTATTTCTAGGATATAATACTTACTATATATCTTAGTACCAACTAAAGGAGCATGTGATTTACTATTACAGTATATGAATATGAGCATTCAAGCTACCTACAAACACAGGTTTCATACCCACTATTGATCCCAGTTCAAAGTCATTGATTTTTGACTTGCATTAGACGATTTAAACATGGACTAAGCTTAATTTATAGCTTTATATTTGTCACCTTTGTGTGGACATTTTAAGGATTAATAATAACCTAGTGTGGATATATTTTAATTGTGTGTGTGTTTCTGTACTTTATTCACCAATTGGCCATAGATTCTATCCTACCAATTTCTTTATTTTTAGATCATTATTCATTAAACCATGTTAATGTACACTCATTAACATTTGACACATTGAGTGCTTTCAAGAGGGATTTATTTTTCTCGTTGTCTAATTGACCTCCCAAAATATATGGAAGTAGAGTGCGCTGAGAAGAAATGGGTGGTCAAAGGCAGCAGACAGGTCAAGTAGAATGAGAAGGGAGTAACATACTGTAGTGCCGACAAGTATTCTAAAATAAATCTGGGGCAATCATCAACAAGACCCATGCTGCAACATTTCAGTGACATTTCTGCAGACAGACTAATGGCCCATCGGAATAACAGCGGGTGTCCCTGGCAGTCCCATTCAAACTGAATGGGACTGCCAGGGATCCCTGCTGTGTTAATCCGATGGGCAATTAATCTCTGCAGAAATGTCACTGAAATGTTGCAGCATGTACCTGGATCTTGTTGGTGATAGCCCCAGATTTTACAAGGCAAGTTTAAGGCAAGTTTTAGAATACTCGTCGGCGCACCTGTAGTAGAATGTGTTCCCTGTATTACTAATCTATCTCTTGGTTCTTCCAGGTCTAAATGTTTCATTTAATGCAGGACAACACGAACCAGGAAACACTTTTACTAGAGAGTTAAACCAGCATCTCAAATGGACATGCAATTGGGTTGGTAAATAAAAATGTTTAACTTGTACCAAACATATTAACCTTCTAAACAGAACAAAAAACATTCACATAACATATTTAATAAATGTTGCCATTTCCCATCTTTAAGATATACACAATATATAATACAAGAATTAAAGCAATCTGTTGTGGACCTGTGTCAGCGAACTGGTTAAAAGGAATTATAAATCAGTAACACTACTACATTAGGGAGTGCATCACTTTTCTAACCCAGTAAAATTAAGACAGAAACCTTAAAAGGCTACTTTTTTGATTTGGCAATAGAAGATTATTTTTAATTAAAAGCCATTAAAGCGTCGCTTTATTTCCAACTGTGAACATTTCGGCTAGACTGGCCAACGAGATGAATAGGAAAAACAAATTGCATGCCAGCTTCTACCAAAGAGCCATTAATATAATGTGCAGAATCAGTGCTGAAAAGTTCTCAGCCTTCATACGAAAAGGAAATGAAAACCCTTTTAAAGCTAAAAAAAAAAAAAAGTCTTTGTTGATGATTGATTTTGATGGGAATGGTTCAGCATATTAATCTTTAAACTTCAGAACCAGTCAGCCCTATAAATAGAACTCTATGAAAATCAAGCCAGTTATCTCACAAAACGTCTAAAGAACA
>WSYH01014596.1:0-15362 GCA_036426205.1 Ascaphus truei | reverse complement strand
AGTGCAGCTCTCTATGCAGCTGGGCCAGGTCGCTGGAGATCGCCGGTTGAGATATGCGCAGGGGAGGCGGCGCTCTCTGTGCCTCTCTATGCAGCTGTGGGTCTGCCGTCGGAGATCCGCCGGGTGAGATATGCGCAGGAGGCGGCTCTCTCATGCAGCCTCTCTATGCAGGTGGGCCAGGTCACTGCAGATCGCCGGGTGAGATATGCGCAGGGGGAGGCGGCTCTCTCGTGCAGCTCTCTATGCAGCTGGGCCAGGTCGCTGCAGATCGCCGGTGAGATATGCGCAGGGGAGGCGGCTCTCTCAGTGCAGCTCTCTATGCAGTGGGCCAGGTCGCTGCAGATTGCCGGGTGAGATTTCGCAGGGGAGGCGGCTCTCTCAGTTGCAGTGCTCTCTATGTCAGGCGTTGGCCAGGTCGCGGCAGATCGCCGGGTGAGATATGCGCAGGGGGGGCGGCTCTCTCAGTGCAGCCTCTATGCAGCTGGCCAGGTTTTCTGCAGATCGCCGGTGGTAGTATGCGCAGTGGGGAGGCGGCTCTCTCAGTGCAGCTCTCTATGCAGCGGCGTCGTGCAGTCCGAGGTGTGGAATGGTGGCATAGTGGGAGCGGAGCGGGCTCCTCTGTGCACTCTCATAGCAGTCTGGCCAGGTCGCGGCAGATCGCCGGGTGAAGATATGCGCAGGGGGAGGCGGCTCTCTCAGTGCAGGTCTCTATGCAGCTGGGCCAGGTCGCTGCAGATCGCCGGTGAGAACTTTTGAGAGAAGCAGAGATCAACAATCGCTGCTCATCGTACGTTTTTGGTCATTGTGCTATTGCATGGTTTCAGAGTCTTTCTGAATACCACGATAACAAAATTAACACCCACATTCCCGCACGCTCTAACTCCAACAACCACCACATTATATGTATATTTATGTCAATAAGAGTCTACTGAGCGTGGCCAATGTAAACAACAAACAAGACGGGGTGCCCAAAGAATAAAGTTTAAATACTTCAATAAAATAATATTATTACTTGGTTATTTAGTTAACCCTTTGGCCAAAGCGTCTAACCTGTATAACACTCAAGGTATAACCAAATTAATGCAGGTCCTACACTACACTGTGACCCTTCCCTTACCTCTGTATGAGGGAAGCAACCACAGTGAGTCCTGTACATTCACTGGCACCCCCTGTCTTTTTGTTTGTGCCACGATAACAAACTGACCACACCGTGGTGTAACCAAGCCAGCGAGAGATTAATGACGACTACTAGAATAAGCTCCTTAGAATCAAATATAAGCACAAAATTCCTCGGTTTAATGTGATTCAGTCAGTTCCTCGTGTTAGGGAAGATAGCTCACTCCTTGATTTAATCCAGTTCAATACAATTCCCACAATTCACAGTACAAGGAAAAATACTACAACTTGCTTTTAGTTCCGTTCACTGCATTTATCCATAATACAGGTGAAAATCTCACATTGTTGATCACAGCTTATTAATGGGGGTACATGAAGTATGGTTACAGTATCTGCAAGTGTATTCATTTAATTATTTTCTCGCTTTTTACCATAGCATGTTCATTTATGCAAGAATAATCATTTGTGTATGTACATAATAGAATTACTAAAGCAATGCCCATCCAGACTTACGTACCTTTAGTCTTTATATAGGGGGATATAACTACATATTAGCAGGGCTTGTTCCGTTTAGTATAATATAAATGATAAAGGAATGCATTATATCACATCTGGGTTTTTCAATAACTGGGAAATAGACATTTATAAATAATCCTATGGGCCAAATATATCTAATAAACTGGACAAGTTGCTGTATGTTCAGTTTAGTTTGTAGCCTTATTTGGGGTCTAGTATCACCCCTAAATATTAGCGCCTATTTTGCAAATCACATTGCAATATATCTGCGGCAGGCAATGTTTATGCATTATTCTTCTGCTCACCATTTTCTGAAATATAGCCGAATATTATGTGTCCTATTTATAGTCTCAGCATGAAACTAATCTAACGATTTGAGAGAATTTAGCTAAATTACCAGGTCACGTTAATGCCTTTAACCTATTCCGTTGTGGTAACAATACAGCAACGGGGTGGGCATAAAAAAAGGGGGGGGGGCAAAGGGCAGAAAAAGAGATGAGATATGCGCAGGGGGAGGCGGCTCTCTCAGTGCAGCTCTCTATGCAGCTGGGCCAGGTCGCTGCAGATCCACGGGTGAGATATGCGCAGGGGGAGGCGGCTCTCTCTGTGCAGCTCTCCTCTATGAGCGGGGCCAGGTCGCTGCAGATGCCGGGTGAGATATGCGCAGGGGGAGGCGGCTCTCTCAGTGCAGCTCTCTATGCAGATGGGCCAGTGCTGACAGATCGGCCGTGAGATATGGCAGGGGGGGGGAGCGGCTCTCCTCAGTGCAGCTCTCTATGCAGCTGGACCAGGTTGCTGCAGATCGCCGGGTGAGATATGCGCAGGGGAGGGGCGGCTCTCTCAGTGCAGCTCTCTATGCAGCAGGGCCAGGTCGCTGCAGATCCACGGGTGAGATATGGCAGGGGAGGCGGTCTCTCTGTGCAGCTCTCTATGCAGCGGGCCAGGTCCTGCCAGATCGCCGGGTGAGATATGCGCAGGGGGAGGCGGCTTCTCAGTGCAGCTCTCTATGCAGCTGGGGCCAGGTCGATGACAGGACTCGCCGGTGGTGAGAACTTTTGAGAGAAGCAGAGATCAAATCGCTGCTCATCGTACGTTTTGGTATTGTGCTATTGCATGGTTTCAGAGTCTTTCTGATTACACGATACAAAATTAACACACACATTCCCACACGCTCTAACTCCAACAACACCACATTATATGTATATTTATGTCAATAAGAGTGCTACTGAGATGTGGCCAATGTAACAAACAAAAGACAGGGGTGCCCAAAGAATAAAGTTTAAATACTTCAATAATAATAAATATTACTTGGTTATTTAGTTAACCCTTTGCCAAAGCGTCATAAGCCTGTATAACACGTCAAGGTATAACCAAATTAATGCAGGTCCTACACTACACTGTGAACCCTTCCTTACCTCTGTATGAGGGAGCAACCACAGTGAGTCCTGTACATTCACTGGCACCCCCTGTCTTTTGTTTGTGCCACGATAAAAAACTGACCACACCGGTGGTGTAACATGCCAAGCGAGAGATTTAATGACGACTACTAGAATAAGCTCTTAGAATCAAATATAAAGCACAAAATTCCTCGGTTTAATGTGATTCAGTACAGTTTCCTCGTGTTAGGGAAAGATAGCTCACATCCTTGATTTAATCCAGTTCATACAATTCCCCAAATTCACAGTACAAGGAAAATACTAACAACTTTTTTAGTTCCGTTTCACTGCAGTTATCCATAATACAGGTGAAAAATCACATGTTGATCACAGCTTATTAATGGGGGTACATGAAGTATGGTTACAGTATCTGCGAAGTGTATTCATTTAATATATTTTTCTGCTTTTTACCATAGCATGTTCATTTATGCAAGAATAATCATTTGTGTATGTACATAATAAGAATTACTAAAGCAATGCAATCCAGACTTACGTACCTTTAGTCTTTATATAGGGGGATATAAACTACAATATTAGCAGGGCTTGTTCCGTTTAGTATAATATAAATGATAAAGGAATGCATTATATACATCTGGGTTTTCAATAACTGGGAAATAGACATTTATAAATAATCGCTATGGGCCAATATATTCTAATAAACTGGACAAGTTGCTGTATGTTCAGTTTAGTATTGTAGCCTTATTTGGGGTCTAGTTCATCCCCTAATATTAGCGCCTATGTTTGCAAATCACATTGCAATATATCTGCGGCAGGCAATGTTTATGCATTATTCTTCTGCTCACCATTTTCTGGAAATATAGCCAGATATTATGTGTCCTATTTATAGTCTCAGATGAAACTAATCTAACCGATTTGAGGAGAATTATAGCTAAATTACCAGTCACGTTAATGCCTTTAACCTATTCCGTTGTGGTAACAATACAGCAACCAAAAAAGCAAAGGTAAATAAAGACAGCACTCCAATAGAATAATCCAAAAATAATGTATTCAGGCAAATAGCAGACGCCCAATCCAACGTTTCGGTCCGAAAACGGAACCTTTCTCAAGGTTCCGTTTTGGGACCTAAACGTCGTTTGGGCGTCTATGCTATATGCCTGAATACATTATTTTTGGATTATTCTATTGGAGTGCTGTCTTTATTTACCTGCTGCAAGAAAGGTAATATTATATAATATATATATAATATATTATTATATATATATATATATATATATATATATATATATATATATACACATGTAGAGGTATCAGTACCGTGTTAGCCGAGCTTCAATAAACAAAACTAAATAGACGATACCGTCGTGTGGCTAACAAAATGCTTTATTTGTGCGAGCTTTCGAGATACACTGATCTCTTCTTCCGGCGATGTTACAATGAATGAAGCAAGCAAAGGGTATACTTAAAAACAGTGTCTCTTTGAATGTTACTGCTGCGGCCAGTTATTCGAGCATTTGCCCGTTCTTGGCGCAGCAGTAGACTGGAGCGCGCCCGAGGGTGAAGGGGCGGCGCCGCCGAAGCAGCGGAAGAGCGCCCTCGATCGGGGCGCTCTCCCTAACCGCTGCCGGGTCCGCCGGGTCCCCCGGAACCCCCTGCCGCCGTCCGCGATCGCGGTGGACACCAGGGTCTCCCTCGGGAGCCCTGTGACGACGTGCGTGCAGGGGGCGCAGGCTCCGACGACGCCGAGGCGGCGGCCACTAGCAAGCCGGGAAATCTCCGGCTTGCTGTAACCGGCCAACTTTAATAAGTGTGTCGGTAGTGTATATGTTGCTTGTCTCTCCCCCACACACAATATATATATATCACCGGATTGTCTGTGTGGCATATGTCAGTATTTGTTTCCACCTCAAGACAGTTGTCCTGGGGCGGAATAAAAACATACAAATAGAATAGCATTATTCCTACCTAATTGAAGCTCTTCCCCTCCCACATTTAAATGGTTTAAACGTTCACTCCATGGCATCTCCCACTCTCAGGGGAACTTGCCTGCTTGCAGTATGATTGTGACAACATCTAATACAGAGTGCTGTCCTGGTAATGTAAGGTTAATAAAGCTTCAATCAGACTTAGAACTATGCAACTAATTTTGACAGATTTTTATAAATCATTCTTCCTGGTAATGCACAGGTTATTAGATTTATATTAGTGTTAGGGACACTTGAGATGTGGTCTGCGTGTAGGTGTAGGCTCAGGGGCTTACAACAATTTGGCCAAATGTTAAACTAAAAGACCATTTTATTTAATAGATATCTTATACATATATATTTAGGCACTGTACGCTGTATGGTTTCACTGGATGTGCACTGAACTCTGTCTGTGTTTTATGTTCTGTCTCTGGTTGTAATATATATTCTAGGGGCTACAGGGTATTTATACTCTCGATTAATTTAAGTTTAAAATTCATTCTCTCAGCCTTTAATGTCACAAAATATTTATGAGTTGAGATAAGAGACACCCACAAATGGTTGGCCTGTCCTTGTCTTGTATGTTTGTAAGAATATCTTTATTTATAATAGCACCATTCATGTACTTAGCTCTCACACGAGTAATCACACACAGGACTAGAACAATTAATGGGAACAAGTGCTTTAAGACATAAAGTAATACTAGGAAAAGGAGTAGTTCTTCTGCCCCAAGAGCTTACAATCTCAGTGGAAGTGGAAGAATGACAGAGACGTAGGAGGGTGTTCTGGTAGTGCGTCTGCAGGACCACGGTTATGTATGAAGTGTATAGTATCAGCCACGGAGACTACTCATATGCTTCGTTAAAGCTGTGTTTTAATGTGGGTCTTAAGTGGATAAGAGGGGTGCTAGTCGGATATTATGGGGAAGGGAATTCCAGAACGTGGGGGCAGTCAGTGAGAAAGGTTAAGGGGGAGAGGGGCTTTAGCCTATTTTCACATACACCATTCACCTGACACAGGTGTGGCGTTCATACCAATCAAATGAAATTGCAGTGCACATTGACTTATTCTTGGGAAATCAATTGCGAACTCTGACTGAAAATGGCAAATTTCGCATGGCTTCGCTACCCATGAGGAAACTCTGCACATTAGTAATTCCAACTTGCAGGGGTTTCATAAAAAAATGTATTTGGACGACTTAATAAAAAAAATATGCTCCATCAAACAAAAAGCTACATTATCTGACTAGCACTAACGAAATAACTAAACTGCTGAGGCAATGGACTGTGAACCATCGGATCATAAACCACTCCGTATGACCTTGAGCAGTCACTAAAAGGGTTTATAATTCATTTATAGTTCTAACCTTGGCATTCAGTTACATTTAACTAAAATAAAATTGATTTCAAAATACGGAAATACACCTGATATCACTTGTGACCTTAGGTAAAATTTAACTTAGTTTTCTAGAAATATATCTGTGGTTACTAAAGCCGTAAATTTCTGTCATGCTACTGTAAGTGCGTTTTTTTTTGCCCTGCTATAAGTTTCATAATGCTGGGCTCTTCCTACATAGACCAGCTGCCAAACAGACACAAAAAAACAAAAATAATACTGGAGTTTATGTAACAAGATTAATGCCAAGAATAAGTCCTCAAACAAACCCTCTGCGAAGGTAACAGATCGCGACCCTATAGACGAAGTCTAGATTTTCCCCTGACCCTTATAAACGGATAATGTGAAACCTTGAAGATGTAAACTTTTAATCCGGCCGCTACGCCCGCCTTTCATCCCCAACCCTCCAGGCCCCGCCCCAAGCCTCGATCCGCTCCGATCTGTCAGATCTTTACCGCTTCACTCTAGCATCGATCACGTGGATGAACTTCAAGTGAAATCGGGGGGTTGCAGAAAAGATAAGGGCTCTCGTCTAGGCTGAAACGGGTATGCCCTCATTATCTCTTACACATGTCCTTCGAAATATAGCCCCTCTCTGTAGCCTCCGCCCATCCGTTCGGAAATTGCTGCAAACTTAACAGCGTTAAACACCGAGCCTCCCTCCCCAGTATTAACCGTCCCATCTTCTGTCTGGAACCATAAGAATAAACGCCGATGCGGCCCCGATTCCGCCCGGCTAGTCTTGCCTTCTCACAACGCGCTTTTAGCCTAACTATCAACCCGCCACCCCCCTTCGTTCCATACCATGCTCAAAAACTCCGTGCCCCTAGCTTCCTCTTCGCCTCCTCCCTCCTGCACACCACCTCCCTGTAACATACCCAGTCCTATCAAACACTTAATTGAATCCCCCCTCCTATTTCCCTATCCTTACCCTATCCTTCCCTCCCTCCCTGCTTTCCGTCCCGATCTCGCCCCCCTCGTCTTTCTGTCCCACCACTACCTCCTTTTACCTAACGCCCCTCATCCCCCGTACATCTCCATCCGCTACCTTCCCCCTGACACTTTCACTAACCCGCCTATTATACCCAACTCGCCTCCGCCCAGTATGTCACCCCACTACTCGCCCTTACCAATCGTCCTCCACTTCCCACTTCCCCGAAGCCCACAACCTCAATCTTTATCTCCCAGACTTTCCCATTCCTCTTCATCCTACTATTATCCGCAGCGACCCGCCGAACTCCACCGCCCCGGTGTGGCTCCCCTGGCCTCGCCCTATCTCGCTTAACCGTCTCCTCTCCTGTCAAGCCTCGTCCCCACCGCACCTCCCACTCACATCGCTCCCCTCTCACTTCCAACACGTTCCTCTCTTCCTCTTCCTACGCTTCTTCTTTTTTCTACACTCCGTCTACCGATCAGGTGAATACATAGCAGAAAGGAAGTACAGGGTTCTCCTTGTCGCACGTTGGTTTACACTAACATCCTTAAGGAAGGTTACTCTTCAAGCCTGTCTTGGTTCCAGTCGAACGCATGAGCCCGGGGGGGATGTTGAAGCTTCGGATAAAGTGGCTGCACGGTATGAAGTAGATGAGGAGGAGGACAGAAACTGGAGGAATTTTCACTGACGGAGCTATTAGGACTTGCCACATTAGTTATAGCTCTCCTATCTTCTGCCATGGGAGAGATACTGGAGATCAGGATTTGCAAGAAATCACTATAGTGCAATGTTTTTGGAGTATCTTTAGGGAAATTGTACATTTAACAAAACTTTGGAGTGCTCCTGGCTATCTTCTATTTGTGCAAAGATTCCATCAAAGTGTGAAACAGAAAAAGGTATCACACTATGGGAGCTAATACGGAGCTCGCAGGGCAAGATCACCACCATATGGCGGGTCGGCTGGTCTTCCTACTGAATCGGTCTGAAGTGTGTGTTATCGCAGTATCAGAAATGTTATCGCAGTGATCAGAAAGTGTTATCGGGTATCAGAAAAGTCTTACGCGGTATGAAGAAAGTGTTATCGCTGGTATCAGAAAGTGTTGATCGCAGTATAGAAAGTATTGTGCGTATAGAAATGTATCAGTGTTACAGATAAGTATCTAGATACTGTTTCGTAGAAAAGCCATAACCGACACGACTAGCAGCAGTCTTTTCTCAGAGTACTGCCCGTGCGATTCTTCCCCGCCGCAGAGAGAACTGCAACTCCCTGCACATAGAGAGCTGCATTCCCTGCACAGCTCTACAGGCGAATCTCCCTGCCACAGAGAGAGCTGCATCTCCCTGCACAGCTTTTTACAGGCGATCTACCCGCGCAGAGAGACTGCAACTCCATGCAATAGAGAGCTATCTACCAAGCCCACAGCTCTTTACCAGGGCGATCTCCATGCACAGAGAGGCGCGCATCTCCATGCAAAATTTACAGGTGATCTCCCAGCCTCAGAGAGAACTGCAACTCCCGCACATAGACGCCGAGCTGATCTCCACTGCCAGCTATGACAGGCGATCGCCCTGCAAGAGAGAGCTGCATCTCCCTGCACGCTTTGACAGGCGATCTCCCTGCACAGAGAGAGCTGCATCTCCTGCACATAGAGAATGCGCATCTCCATGCACAGCTCTTACAGGCGAATATATCCTGACAGAGAGAGTGCAATCTCCTGCACAGCTTTTTACAGGCGATCTCCATGCCACGAGAGAGCTGCACTCCTCGCACCTAGAGAGATGCATCTCCTGCACAGCTCTTACAGGCAATCTCCTGACAGAGAGAGAGCTGCATCTCCACTGCACAGCCTTTGACAGCGATTCTCCCTGCACAGAGAGAGATTGCATCTCCTCGCACCATAGAGAGCTGCATCTCCTGCCACAGCTCTTACAGGCGATATCCCTGCACAGAGAGAGCTGCATCTCCCTGCACAGCTTTTACAGGCTGATCCCATCTCCCGTGCACAGAGAGAGCGCTCCTGCACCATCCTAGGAGCTGCATTCCCCTGACAGCTCTACAGGCGATCTCCGTGCACAGAGAGAAGCTGCAATCCCCTGCCACAGCTCTTACAGGGACTCTCCCTGCACGGAGATAGCTGCATCCCCTGCACACTTTAAGGCGATCTCCCATGCACAGAGAGAGAGCAGCATCTACCTGCACATAGAGAGCGTGCATCTCCCTGGACAGCTCCTACAGGCGTCTCCCCTGCAAAGAGAGAGCTTCAACTCCTGCTCACGCTCTTACACAGACGAGCTCCCTGCACAGAGAGAGCTTGAATCCCTTCACAGCTCTTACAGGCGGATATCCTGCACCGAGAGACTGGAACTCCATGCACAGCTCCTACAGGGATCTCCCTGAATCAGAGAGAAGCTTAACTCCCTGCCAGCTTCTTACCGAACGGATCTCACCTGCACCCAGAGAGAGAGCTTGAACTCCATGCACCAGCTATACAAGGCGATTACCTGCACACAGGAGTGGAGTCTGTGAACTCCCTGCACAGCTCTACAGGCGAATCTCCTGCACAGAGAGAGCTTGAATCACTGCCAGCTCTTACAGGAGATATCCCTGCACAGAGGAGAGCTTGACACTCCTGCACAGCTCTACAGGCGATCTCCCTCCGCACAGAGAGACTGTGAACTCACCCTGCACGAGCTCTTACAGGCGATTCCGTGACACAAGCGAGAAGCTTTATGTTTTTTATTAACATATTACATGAAGTCGAGGGTCTCTGGAACCTGAACCCCCACATTCATTCTTCTGGTCTGGGGATCCCCTGAATCCCGAGTTACAGGTGGACCCTCCGTAGAGTGGCCGTATCTCCTGGCAAGGTTAATGTCCCGATCAAGTGGCGCGGGAACCGGAGAATGTGACAGAGGTGAAAGGAGGATACGGGCACCATACTGGGTGTACCTTGAGAAGCAGGGAGGTGTCGTGGAGCTGACGAATGGAATATGGGTCAGCGCGGGACCTCGCGTAAACATGATGCATATCAGATGATAATTAGCAGATCCCCTTCAGGTGGCGAGATCAGAGTGCTGCTGTTGCAGCCACAAGTAATCTCGGAGCTACAAGAATAGCTCAAATTTGTCAAGAAAGAAAATGAGAGTTATCGTCAGAGTGAGCGTTAGATTCGGAAGAAATAAGCGACAGAGGGAAGATCGGGAAAGAAGCCGTTTTTTTAGTGAGGTTTGAGCTGTTATCAGATCTCTCTCCTGTAATAGCTTCACATGCGAAAATAGCTCGAAAAAGTGCTTGAAAAACGGTCGATAATGTACATTATCGAAGCTACCTGAAATAGGCCCTTATGCACTGTACCCATGTCTACTGTATGTACTCAAAGAGTAAGTGGATAATACGGTGCATTGGTAGGGTGGGTGGGGAATGTTAATCCTTCAGGCGTCTGTGGGATTTTTTGGCAAATGTTAAGATTTTTCACAATCCGTGAATATCTTATATTTGTGCATGAAAGTCGTGTGTTTGTGTATGTTGCATGTAGTACGTGTTATGAATTTAACAGTAAAAATCTGTGTCACTCAACATCTGAGGGGGGGGGGGGGGGGGACAACAGCAGCAAACGCCAGTCCAACAACAAATTACATATGTAACTGATAGGCATCAGGCATGTTAAACTAAGGGGGGTTCGAGCCTCAGAACTCAGGTATTACTACCTAATAAATGTGACATTCTGAAATTGGGAACACAGACGTGATTTTTCTTATTATTAATGGGTATTCACAAAGCTGGCATGATTGAACAAATAACATCTAGCCGTATTAACTGTGATATTCATGGTCTCGAGAAGCGTTCTCCAGACACTGCACATGCCATGGTCAAACTTAAAAGCCATTAAGGCATTACCCGCATTAACGGTACGCAATGGGACCGGAGCATGATGTAAAGCAGAAAATGTACTCTTAAAAGTGAATCATTTTAACTTTTCCCCACTTAGCGATAAAGTTTACTTTACTGCCAATCGTTTATACGTGCATAACTAGATATAATAAACGCATTTTAACAGGCTCTATAGTGACTGCTGGCACAGCTTGGTAAGGTACGGGTAGGGAGCGGTAGGTGCTGTTCATGACGTGATGACAAGGAGCTATGCGTTGAGCTGCCGTTTGGCTATTGGGCGATATTACTTACTCGCGAGGTACTAAAGTGAGGTACTTAAACGGGGATTATGCATGTATTAGGCCATTATTAAGGCCCGTGTCGTATTAATGGAGATTTCATTGTGTGTACCAAAAGCTTAACAAATCTGTTATAATAGGGAGATTTATCATTTTTACACTTATCACCTTTTCACTAATTATATGGATTATATCATGTAATAATGACTGTATAGAGTATGGGTGTACAGTAATGTATTCCATATACAACTACAACAATTATTGTATGTTCAATGTACACTAATTAAAAAGGACATCTTGATCTTATTTTAGCTTGATCATGAATAACAATGAAAAATGTACGTTATTGATTGTTGAGGTAGGTATGGATATCAGATTGTCACACCATAGTTTATACCTGTCATTATTTCACCCTAATTATAGCAAATTACTTCATATAAAACCATCTCTGTAATCACTAAAAACCATAATATAGCTTATGAAATGATTATATAATCATTATATATATAGTTACTTAGTAGATGAGGTTGAAAAAAAGACATACGCCCATCAGTTCAAACCTATGCTAAATTTCAGGACAACAGATACTTTATCGTATATTCTATTACTATAATTATTGATCCAGAGTGAAGGCAACAGAAACCCCACGGGACATATATCAAAAAATTTTTGTTTTTTTGATATTATAAGGGGAAAAAATAAATTCCTTCCTGACTTTCCATAGAATGGGCAAGTTTAGATTAATCCGTGGATCAACATCCTTTCCTGTTTCACTTATTGGATATCCATGTATACTTTCCTTTCTAAAAAAAAGTCTAACCTTTTTTGGAAAAAATCTATTGTATTGCCATCACAGTCTCCATGGGTAATGAATTATAACATTTTAATGCCCTTTCGGTAAAGACACCTTGTCCCTTGGTTGCTGGTGATGAAATCTCCCTTTCCTCCCAACCTTAGGGATTGCCCCGAGCTCTTAGTGTACTGTCTCGTGGGATGAACGTTCTTTTAAAGCTCCTTGTATTGTCCCGAATATATTTGTACTATAGTTATCATATCCCCTGTTAGACGCCTTTTTCTAATCTGAAAATAAATCTAATTAGAGCTCTCCTATTAAATTAGATTTGTCCCATCCCCTTTATTATTTGGGTGGCTCTTCTCTGCACTCTATCTAGTTTCCATAATGTCTTTTTATGGATGGTGGCCTGAAAAATCGTTTATCCAGATTCAAGTGTATGTCGGTCAATATATCTATCATCTATAGAATATATATAGATATATATATGATAAGATATATATATATAATATATATGCAAATACAAACGTGATTAATCGTGCATGTCTTAGGAAAGTCGTGCAACCCCGCCTTTCCCATTATGCACCAGATACAGCAACTAAACCCACTGCAGCAAGGGATTCTGGGAAATGACATGCAAATGAGCACACCAGTGTCACTTTTTGCTCCATAGCATTTCCCAGAATCCCCTTGCCTGCAGTTGAGAAGTGCTGTATTGGGTGATGGAAAGGGTTGAGTACTTTTAGTGGTGGGTGTGCGAGTAGTTTTGGGTCGAGGCCTTGTTTTTTGAGGACTATCTTTTGTTGTTGTGAGATTTGAGCGTATCTACACGGTGTATTTGATTTTGAGGCTGTCCTGTGGGGGTTGTTGTTGTACATTTGTTACGTCACCATAACGGAACGCAGAGGAAGAGATGAGAGAGAGAAGAGAGATGAGAGAGAGAGAGAGAATGATCTGGATATATATTTATATTATTATATATTTTATATATATATTCTCGTTATACGAAAGATTTATATAATATATAATATACTATATATATATATCATATATATTATATATATTGTGACATAGTCCAAAAGATGTGAGGCAGCTTTCTGCCCATTTAGAGCAGAAAGTGAGGAAGGAATAAAGTTACAAATGATCAGTCCACAGCTTCCCATACTCAGGCAGCTGGATGGAAAATCCGCCAAAGACAGTTAACAATGGCTCTAGTTCTCCCTCAACCTGCTCTCTAATCACATGCACAGTATTTAGGCAGGAGAGGTTTGCATGCTATCTCTTCTTGGAGGCTGGGGGGGGGGTGTCGTGCTCCCCTGCATCCAGTATCGGGGTTGAGGACCCTCCAACGTATACAGTACATAGATGATTTGCTGGTACTCCCACGAAACAGATAAGACACAACAAATGGTTACTTCTGTTGGCACTAAAAGACTGTACTGTATCTTGTGACCCTTAAATGATGAAGCATTGTTTATAAGCTGGTGGAACAGTTTAGTTGGCCCCAGCAAGCTGTTGGAGAGTCTGATGGGTTTTTGATGTGTACTGTTAGATCCCTGAAGGGATAGGATTTCGCTATTTATGATTTTGGCTTTTTTATTTCTGGAAAATAACAGTGTGGGGGGAAATATGGTAAATTCACTGAAATATGTGGAACTGAGGTGATGAATGTATGTGAGTGACCTCTAATCCTTCACATGTTAAGCTTGCACGTACCTTACTTGATGAGATTGAAAATAACAGCAGGCAGAGCCTGAGTTAAGCAGACATAAGTACTTTGCATGATCCTGTTTGTGTATAAATTAACCCTAGAAGACTGGTCGGGAGAAACCCAGACAGAAGTCAGCAATACAAAAGAGGGGCGTTTGTCACTATGGTGGAGCGGAATGGGGCCAGACACTCTAAAAAGTCGTTGTGGGTTTGCAAATAATGCGGTGAGGATTTTACAATGGCCCGCCGAGCTGACTAAAGTACAGATGCCTATGAGTGAGTTGTCCCACTGGTATATCAGTTGTGCTAAAGCACACAGAGGAAGTGCGAAGAGGCTGGATGCAATAGCACCTGGAACCCAAACAAGAAAACCAAAAGTTTTGCCTGAAAAAAAAAAATTTTTGAATCTAGCAAATGCTTGTTTGCTAAAGCTTAAGGCCTTTGCTGAGTGAGTGATTTTGGCAGTAGCAAGTGTGTATGAAGTTGCTGAAGTGATGAAATTCAGCTAGCAATTGTCCCTGCCGGGTTTCTCAAAAATGCGCGAACGTGAAATTTTGTGTGTAAGTCACGTAACATACAAAACCAGTGCATTCAGGCCTACTATGATCACGACCCCCTGGAGGAGAGAGCCGTACCCAAGATGAATTTAGTATCGGGGCTTGGTGAATGAAGTAGGTCACATGGAAGAGGTGCACCCCAAAATTTTCAAAGACAAACAGCTGCCCAAAGCACAAAGCAACGCCTTGGTGAGTGCAAGAAGATGTGGAAGGAAGTGAAACAGTCGAGTGTGTGCCGTATATACATACTGTATCTCTGGAGCAAAATAAAGAAAACGAAAGAAACTGTTCCTTCAAGTCACAGGGGGAAGTGAAGAGCCATTGAACCTGCACGCGTCAGGAAATGGTAGAAAGACGCCAGGAGATGGCAACAGCCAAGGGCCTGGCGCAATCGTCCCAGGATGCGACACGCCTAGAGATGGACAAAGGCTATGCTACCACTCATAGGCAGGAGAGCCAGAGCGAACAAAGAAACAAGAATACTGATGGAAACATGTATGAGACTGTTCCAGAAAAGAAAAGATGTGCAAAACTTCATCACAGAGGTTGGGGGTTCGATCTGGCAAGAGGCTAGCCCGCTTTAAAGTCAGAGCTGGAAATTCACGCCATGAGGTCTACGGCTCGCAGCACAGAGCTGTGTACTTGAAGGAAACCCTATGAGAATACCCTGACGTAATTTTTAGAGACTGTGAAAAAGAGAGACATAAAGTCTGAACAGAAAAATTCAAGACGTTGACTGACAGATCTAGGTTGAAGGGGATTGATGAAGCTTCACCACAGCGAAAAAGTGTGGAGAAGCAATTGATCAGGAAA
>WSYH01014595.1:0-15368 GCA_036426205.1 Ascaphus truei | reverse complement strand
ATGCATCCTTCCCCTAACCCTAGAATAAGATGTTGTCGGTTTGCAGTACCAACATTCGCTCACGATAGCTACATTTGTATGCAAAGGTCAAACAGTGTTACTGACTGGATTAAATGTGTAGGATCGCTACTTGTGAGACATAACACGGGGTAGATACACATCCTGAACTGCTACAAATGTAACACCATACCAATGTATACTCTATCTTTCAACAAACAGTGAAGGTATAAGTAACAATCATTTGACCATATTTACCCTTCCATGCAACAGCCCACGATGGGGTATTTCCCCTTTCAGATCTTTGCATATACATTCTACCTCATTAATGTAGAAGATTGCAATTTGATATCAGTGATAAATTTGGGACTAGCACAGGTGATATCTGATTTATATGCATGATCTGGTATATACTGTGTAAATAATAGGCATACTTCGGTTTTAATATTTTATTATGTGTATGTATATATTTTTTTCGTATAGTAGAGTTAAATAAAATTTTATTATTTTTGTATTCCTTCCCTGGTGTTGCATCATAAATGCATTTTTGGACGCTTATTGTTGTGTCTTAATAAACTACGGTAATTAGGCTGAGTGCAACCAAGTGGCTATCTTTAGTGATCACTCTTGATCATTTTGTAAACATATTTCTCATTCCCCATGCACCGCCACTTTCACATACATTGATGAATATTAAGGTAGGCTGTGATGACCCTTTCTACTTTAAACCTGTCTCTCTCCCTGCTTCTCCGTGCCTCAGTGCACAACCTCAGTACCTCTCTGTTTCCGATGAGTTCCCTCATCGTGTGTATCTTCCCCACAGAGCCAGCTCAGTGACGTAGGATGCCCTAATATGGACATATCCATAAATAGGCAATCTATATTGGTCATCCACGTCACTGACCGAGCTGGCTCTGTTTGGGAGATATGCGGAGACACAGGGAGATGGAGAGGGAGGCCAAGGGGATGGAGAGAGAGGCGCGGAGAAAGACAGGTTAGTTCTCTTTAGTTTTAGATCCCCAATAATTCATAATTCGAATAAAGTGTGTCGGTGCAGTACCAACATTCGCTCACGATAGCACATTTGTATGCAAATGGTTCACACAGTGTTACTGACTGGATTAAATTTGTAGGATCCGCTACTTGTGAGACAAAACACGGGTAGATACACATCCTGAACTGCTACAAATGTAACACCATACCAATGTATACTCTATTTCAACAAACGTGAAGGTATAAGTAACAATCATTTGACCATATTTACCCTTCCATGAACAGCCACCGATTGGGTATTTCCCCTTTCCAGATCTTTGCATATACATTCTACCTCATTAAATGTAGAAGATTGCAATTTGATATCAGTGATAAATTTGGCACTAGCACAGGTGATATTCTGATTTTATGCATGATATGGTATATACTGTGTAAATAATAGGCATACTTCGGTTTTAATATTTTATTATAGTGTATGTATATATTTTTTTCGTATAGTAGAGTTAAATAAAATTTTATTATTTTGTACTTACCTTCCCTGGTGTTTGCATCATAAATGCATTTTTGGACGCTATGTGTGTGTCTTAATAACTACGGTAATTAGGCTGAGTGCAACCAAGTGGCTATCTTTTAGTGATCATCTCTGATCATTTTGTAAACATATTTCTCATTCACCATGCACCGCCACTTTTCACATACATGATGAATATTAAGGTAGAGCTGTGATGACCCCTTTCCTACTTTAACCTGTCTCTCTCCCTGCTCTCTCCGTGCCTCAGTGCACAACCTCAGTACCTCTCTGTTTCCATGATGTCTCCCTGCATCGTGTATCTTTCCCCACAGAGCCAGCTCAGTGACGTAGGATGCCCTAATATGGACATATCCATAAATAGGCAATCTATATTAGGTCATCCACATCACTGACCGAGCTGGCTTCTGTTTGGGAGATATGCGGAGACACAGGGAGATGGAGAGGGAGGCAAGGAGATGGAGAGAGAGGCGCGGAGAAAGACAGGTTAGTTCTCTTTAGTTTTAGATCCCCAATAATTCATACGGGTACGCAGTACCGGCACTTATTGTTTTACCGGTACTGTGTACCAGACCGTATCAGCCTTTCAGCACTGCTTAACGAATCCACACGGATGAAGTTCAAACAAATCCATCTGCAGGTTTTACTTGCGGAAATAGATTTTGAAGGCAATGCCCGGGACATTCTGTAGAAACGTATTTGGACTGCTCCGCCCATCTTACGTACTATGCTATACATAAGACTGCTCCTCTGTACATCACTGCCCTAATTTCCAAGTTTTTCCCACATGCAGTCTACGCTATGCTCTTGATCTATACGTATCTCCACTCCCTTCTTCTCACTCCCAACGCCAATAGTTTACCGCACTGCACACCCGAACTCGGAATTCTCCACCACTCGCAAAGTTGCTTAAAACACACACTTTTCAAGGAGACTTATTCAACACTCTACTGATGTTGATTGGGAGACTCTGGTAAGAAAATTACACATATATTTCTTGTGTCTCCGCTCCCCTCCTTCTAGTGTGTAAGCTTCTTGGGGACATAAATGTACTCTACTCAAAAATATATTTGTCTGCCTCTCACAGTTGTACTGACATGCAGAAAAATGTTAGTGTCATATAAATAAAAGATAATAAAAAATAAAGATAATTATAACAGATGCAGCCACCCAGTATCAGATCACTTGCTTGGAAAAAATCGGGGCAATCTCCAATTACATCTGACAACATTCTGTGAGTAGTTCTGCAGCCGGACAAATGGCACATGGATTTAAACAGCAGGGGGTATCTGCAGTCCCATTCAAACTGAATGGGGATGCAGGACCCCTGCTGTGTAATACAATGGACCATTAGTAATTCACAGAAAGTTGAGGCATTTACTGTGAGATGCCTTAGATTTACTGGTGGTCTGCTTCTGTACTTGCCATGCTATAAGTAACATCTTTCCTAAACTTCCCAAACTATCAGTAATTAAAACATTTCCCTTAATATCACTCTGCTAACCTGCTCACTGAGAAGTCTAACAATGACAAACAACAAGTACTGAAGTATAGCACATACAGTAAAGGAAAACAAATCAGTGAGGTTTTGGAGCCTTGTACCATATACTGAACTGTGTCACTGAATAACTCTATTGTGTGGTCAATTGAAATGTATCACAACCTGTAACAAATCTAAAAATGTAACGCAGCAACCATTCATTTGTATGGTATTTTATTAAGCCATGTAATACTAGGTTATTGCATTCCTTGTATATTTATGATTATCTTATTCATACTGGTAAATGAAATCTGATTTATCGACTCTTTTTTTCTTTAAAACCTAAAACTAGAATTTGCCATTTTATTACTGTGCAAATACAATTGAACATTAAATCACGTTTAAGTTTGAATAACGATATAACCACTGCACTGCTTTCTTTATCACTCATTACTGTAGACAACAGTGTGTCTAACTCATCTGCCAAAGTCAATTTCTACAACAATACATCCCAAAGTTTAGCAAATTCACTTGGCAACAAAAGGGTTCCTTTTACCAAGCATCCATTAGAAATAATCATTCTTTAAATCTCCCCATTGTTTAGCTTTCCACTTAAGATCCGAATATCTAAAAATCAAAAGTTACAAAAATTAATAAATAAATGGAAATGTAAGCCACAAATTATAGATGACAAAATTTAAATACTGTTGGTTCGGTCATAGGCTACAAAGACAAAGACAGGACCTCTATTTTTCTATTGCCAATCAGATACATTGAAATTATAAGACAAGTATTGTGAGTTTTAACTCCCAACGACTCAAGAAAATCATCCTTAGACCACTTTCAAACTGTGGCCAGTAGTCTCCTAGTTTAATGCTAATAATCTCAATTAGTCACAATAAATATTAATCTTTAAATCATTGAAAATATTAAAATACTGAAGAATATGAAGGCATGCCAATACCCTTTTATCGAAAATAATCCAATTATCCTATTTTTATTGGAAATTGCTTTCAGACTACTGTTGAAATAGCACTTGGCTTCAAAATTAGTAAATGCTATTTGATATGAGTGAGTAAATGCAAATTACTTACAAATGTTGGTATATTTAAAAGTGAAAAGGCACATCTCACAGTTGAAGTAGAAAACGTTCACTGAAGAGATCGGCTATTAGAGGTACGAACCATGTGCATATTTACCAAGGACCAAAACTCCTTAGAGAAACATGAAACATGAACAGCATTTTTCTAAAATGAACAAGGTCCTTGGTGAATACATTGGATTCTGACATATTGCATTGGGAAGAATGCGTAACCGGAACGGGAAGTACCTATATGTAAAACAGCAAAGAGGGGGTAAATTTACAATTAGTATTTGTGTAATTTCTTAAAGGAAATGTAATTATGAATCTATAGTTTTGCTAAACATTACCAAAATCTACAAACATATACATGGGATATTAAAAAAAGAAGCCAGGACACAGTAAATGAGGATTCACCATGCAAGATACTGACATATTCTGCTCATTCAATGACCAGTCTTAAATACTAGTTGAATGTCCTGATAATTTCTGCATTTATACATAAAGGGTGGGCACTTAACGGCATGTCTTTTGATTTTGTATGGTTTGAACATTTTGGTTTTGGCTTTATGGTAAAACTCTAAATAAGCAGAAAAGTGTCAACATAAAGCATGAAAAAAAAAAGGTAAACCAACTGGAAATAATTGACCTCATCCAGCCTTCATTGACTCTTTTTCCTGTCACAGAGGGGACATATTGCTGCTAATTCCTCTTCCCCCTCTTCCACTTGCCCTCGACTCCATTCCCTCCATCTCCTCAAAGCTCTTGCTCCTACTCTAATCCCTACACTCACACTTACTGTATTTTCAACTCCTCCCTCTACTTTGCACCTTTCCCCCTCCTTCAAACATGCAACAGTTATACCCTACACAAAAAAAGGCATACTTGACCCTACTGTCTCTCTAATTATTGCCTTGTCTCTAATTGGAGTTATCATCTCTGGATATTTTCTTTCTATATCTTTAATCATGGATGCTTCTGAATATCTGGGCTAACATTCTGATTCATTATTCAAACAGGTATGTTTCTGTGAGCTGATTATTTCTATGAATTGAAAGAACTTACATCTAATTAACAACTGTCTGTTTAGTTTTCTGTGAGCTGATTAGGCAAACCCTCCCTTAATTGTTAGCAAGATATGTATTTTAAGATCATCTATTTTGGCTGTTGGCCTTTAGCTGTGGCGTAACATCTAAAGTGTCACATTATAAAGTGTCAGCGGGAATTTAATTTTGGAGTGAAGTTGGAGGAGAATACAACAAGAAATCTGTACTCTGCACACAACAAAACAACAACTTTGCAACTGTAAGAACATGACTTGCTAAATGCTGGGATTATTTGTACTCTTCCTATCCTCCAATAACTGGGACGTCTCTCCTCCTGCATCTCACTATGCCCTCCCTATTGCCTTTTCTGTTTACTGTTTCCTCACTCCTTTGTGAACGTTTTGTTCTCGCTAACGTCTAGACTCCCTCCTATACACATTCTTTATCTCTCCTCCCTCACATTATTCATGTGCCAATAAATACACTGCACCATTATATATACACCTCTCTCCAAACAACTTCTTTACCCCTCAATAAAAAGCCCCCAACACAAATCCTCTATTCACACCCCCATCTACTCCTTCCTGGTGCTGGGGATCTCCCCTAAGCCTGAACCCAGACATACACACCTGCTCTCACCACGACTCCCTGCCATTCTTCCCCTGTGAAAGATTTTAAACTTCTGATTTTAATACCTAACCTTAAAACTCACCCCACAAAGCAAGCATCCCAATAGCCGCATTAATGGCTATTGTCCACACCCACAGTCACTCCTACCACCCATTGTGGCAAAGCACTGCCAACTACAGCACTTATTTCCTCACCTGCGTCTCCATCATACCACTTAGATTGCAAGCTCTTCGGGCCAGGGATTTCTTTCCTATTGTCTGATTTTGCTGCGCTTATGTATTATTAATTACCTGTACTGTATTTTTGTGGAGCGCTGAGTAAGTTTTGGCGCTATATAAATAAAAGACATACAATACAATTCTCTCACACCGATTCTCTCAAGATTCTTTACAATTTGGTTTCTTCACTGCTCATTCCACCGAAAAAGCCCTTGCCAAAATAATAATGAACCTCCTTGAAGCCAAAGACAAGGTCATTACGCTCTATTCAATAAATCAACCTCTCTGCAGCCTTTGTTACTGTGGATACCTCTTGATATCCGAACAGAGCTCTAGCTATGGATTCCTCTTATTTTCCAATTGTACTTTCAGTTATCTCCTTTGTATCACCTCCTCCTCTGTCTATCTCTCTGTGGGCGTACCATGGGGTCTGTCCTGGATCTCTTCTCTTTTCTCTTACACAATCACTGTAGGTTACGTTATCATGTCTCGGGTAAAATATCATCTCTATACTTATTGCACATAAATTTACCTTTCAAACCCTTACAACTGCTGTACAGACCAAATGTAAATTTCAAAGCGGAGCTCCTCATCTTCCTCCCAGCCTGCCTACTTCCTATATCACAAGTATGCGGCCAAGGTGTCACATTTGACTCCTCCTTTACATCTCCGCCCACATTCACAATGTAGGTAAAACCTGTGTTTTTTCCTCTATAACATTGAAAATATACAACCCATTCCTCTGTCGCTCTACTGCTAAAAGTGTAATGCAGGCCCTCATTCTCTCCTGTCTCGATTATTGTAACCTTCTACTGTTGGCCTTCTTGTCTTTCACATGTTCCTGTTCAATCTGTCCTATATATGCTGAGCTAGAGTCACTTTACTCCCTCCTAAATATGCTCAGCATCTCTCTTGCTGAAATCCCCTCTCTGGGATCCTATAAACTCATATCACATCAAATTGGATAAAAATCAAATTCTCCTCCTCTCTCATATAACATATAATATATATATATATAGATATATATATATAATATATATATATATATATATATATAGATGAGGAGGAGAGAATTTGATTTTTATCAATTTGAGTGAATGAAGTATATATATATAATATATTATATATATATATATATATATATATATAATATATACACATACACATACACATATATATATATACACATACACTCTTCTGCCCCTCCTTACATCTCAGCCTAATTTCTCAATATACACCTCCGCGGCCCTTGCATCAGTGGCCGTGTTTCAGGACTATGAAGCACAGCGAAATTTTGTCAAAGGTTTCATCACCGTTGCCATATTGACACTACACTGTTGGGAGAACAATGATCAGCTGGAACTCTCTGACAGCGGCTCGCCGTACCCGTGACGTCAACTCTCATAGCACTGTAGCCTTGCGATACAGCGCCACACATGCGCATGTGATTTTGCCTCCAAAAGGATCACTATGGCTACCAGAGATGCTTCAGCTACTGCAAGCAGAGCAGCTGATATCCGCCATCATGGACTCTTGCAATACGTTATGCCACTTGCAATAAAGCCCTCATAACGTGGCAGGCTTTGTGTCTGTTTAATTCATTGCCTTATTGATGTGTTTTACGTTGGCTTATGTATGGTATATAGGTGTGTCTTGTCACTTTGCATCCATGAGAAAGGTCCTGTTGAGCACAAAACATGGGCTTTTGCGTCACTTACTACAGTACAGCTTGGAATTCATCTTACTTGTGTGCCTGGTCTGTTCTTTATGGAAAGTCTGCTGCAAGTCGCCCGGTGAGGATATCTTTGTTATTTGTTTTTATTATGGGGAAAGCACCAACTATTATGTATGTATACCACGTGGTGCCATTGTTCCATATGAGATATATATTTATATGATATACCGGATGTCTATCTGAGGTGTCTCTGCACCATGTCACTCTGACTGCTTTATATCTCTGGCGTTCTCACGTTCTTGTTGCCCTTTGCTTGGTTACAGTTTCCTCTGGATGTCTCTGCCCCATTTAAAAAAAAAAGATTGCCGTATGTAGTTACAGTAAGTGGTCTTGAATAACCTGGAATGCAAGTGTTCATCTCGAACCCCACATACAGGGGTTCCAGACCTCAGACCCTCGTTAAAGGCTTTGATGTCCAAAAACCTCGCAAATGTGCCCATCCTGTATAATACTTTTTTGGGAATGAAGTTAACACAACCACAAACAAACAGTTTCAATGCATTTAAGGTTAGGAAATCTGGCACATGCATATCAGTAGTATAAAACAAAACATAAAAACCTTACTTGTTTTCCGTGTTGATTTAACCAATAGTGCTCGATTTCAGGCCGGGCAGAGTGGTGAATTGGTTGTTGGTGGAGGTAGTGGAAAACATGTTGACACCAGTAGGGAATCATTGTTTTTTGTGATTTACAGACATTTTTATTTTATTCTTCTTTTTTCCACCTTTCCCACATCACCAAAAATATACATATGATATTCAAAATGTTAGCTGCACAGGGAACTGCACAATGACTAGAGAGATTAGTCATTTGTCAATTTATAGCACTTTCTGAAGATTAAATGAAAGTTAAGTAATTGATATTTTCTTTTAACACTTGTACCAGTTTAACTCGTATGCTCTGTCCCCAATATACTTGCGTTCCGTTGAGCAAAGACATTTAATAAAGGAACAACTGTAGCATGCAATCACAATTACAACAACAGCCCACTTCTATTGAACATGGGTCACTTCCCTTCAACTGTATAGCACTCACCATGCGTCTTCCTCTTAGACCCACATTCTTTATAGGTCAATATTGGGGCGTTTAAAAATGGAGCTTGATTTAAAATATGCATGCAGCACAATCATTTTGCCACATTTACTAGGAATTTTAACTAGGAATTGCGTTATTCATAAGGTGGGTTTGCGATTATCTCAACTCGTTTGTATACACCAAGAAATAAGGTGTTACTATAGAAATCTTTTAATTAGCGCTCTAGACATGGCAATTGTGTGTGGAGGGGTGGGAGGTGAGAGAGGCAGTTGGCAATATATATATAACACTTCCCCATTATATTTAAAACCAGATGACCAGCACAAAAACACAGACAAAGCTCAGGTAGAACATCAGTGAAAATCATACACGGTACAGTGCCAAATGATATGTTATAAATATCTATTAAGGAAAATGGTTTTTAGTTTGACAATTTTTGGCCAAAACTTGGGAAGCCCCTGAGGGCACACACCAGAAGTATTATATACAAACCAAAACACCCTACATTCCAAACACAAAAAAGCCAGAAATATACAGATGCAGCTGATTTACCTACTGAAAACGCATAATAATGGCAGTGATAATGCAGAACACATACGTACGTATTATCCTACCAATACACAATAGCGGAAGCAACAACCAGGTTACTGTACGATTGTAGACACCGTTACCGATGGCTTCCTGCCCGAGTAGAATTAGCGCCATGGTGTTAGGTCCCATTGAAAAGAAGGGACACCCACACAGAGTTGTTTGTGGCAAGTCGCCCCCCAGCGCTTGGCTTTTCAGCATTTCATCCACAGTTGCTGGGATTTGTAAGTCTGGCAATCTGTTTTGCACACTTAAATGCACCATGGAGCCCCAAGTGGCAAAACTAACATACATTACATTGACTAGCACGCAGGGCACTTGGTTTTTACGGATTATATGTTATATGGCTCAACTTGTAATGTAATTTAATCTAGATTGGCTATCTCATCTTGCCTATGTCATACTGCCATTATATACATAGCAAATTGCTAATGCCGACGGCGGGGTAGTAAGAACATGGCAAATTTTTCGGCCCTAGCCAGATTATCGCCAAGTATCGAAAGTTTAGTGTTAGCATGATGAATAGGTAATTAGTCACAATTCCTTAATTGCAATGCATGCAATTAAACCCCATGCTCTGTGCGGATCGGTAACGCTCTTGCATACAAATTAGGAGCATGCATAACACATTGCATGCTAATAAGCTAATCCGTTTGGGTTAAATTTAACCACACTTATCACTGAAATAAAATAAAACGAGAGTATCGCTACGTTATTGAACGCGATAAAACCTTTTGTAATACAAAATAAAATAAACTATTTTACCCTCAACGCACAGGAAGATCATTCATTCAGGTTTTAGTAAATCCAGGACCTTTCAGCCTGCCTATTCAAATCCGGCTGATGCCATCTTCTCCCATGCTTGGAGGAGAGTTTAGCTCCATCAAAGAAATCAGACTAAAATATTCTCAAGAACACTTTTAACCGGTATAATGGACAGAGGGCTTAGAAATGCGTGCAGTTTACTAAACTCTGCCGCAATGCGATTTCTCTGTTAGTCAATGAAAAAAAGCACTAAGACAGCCACACAACCTAAAGTCTTGAGAGTTCATGATTCCATATCTGAAAATTAATCAAATATGGACATACAGTACAAATTTCTAGAGCTGATCAGTTTCATCTGAATAAAAGACATTGCGTCACTATTGTGTACTGTAGTCTGCCATATTGCACAGGATGTTACATAGCAACAATAATCGTATGTTAGTACCTTATTAGAAGAGGAATGTTTCATGCAAGTTTGAGTTAAAACAGGGACATACCAGGGTATTCATTTTAGAACCTAATGTGCGACATACTGTAAATCAAGCTTCTCAGAAAGCACAAATAGTTCCCATATTTTTACTAATTAAAACCAACATGAGAGGCTGCCGAATTCTCTCTGAAGCTGTTGTGGAGCGGTGGGTGGTGCTGAAATCCCTGAGACTGGTCGTGTGGGCATTCTCTTTGGACAAATCCCTCAGCCCCCATCGTCGGATAGTCAGAATATAAAGTAAGGCTAGGGGTAAAGGCAAAGGTCACAAGTTTCAGTGACAGTGAGTTGAGTTAAAAAGCACAAGCTCAGCACCACAGGCAATTAGACATTCAAACAGAGGCAGTGGGGATAAACTTTTCAACCGAACCTATTTAAATGGACAGTCCACTATGAAACTGTGTACTAAGAAAAGAGACACGATTGTCATCTATAAGCGACAAGATCCAAGGAAGAAAAGAGGAATGGCACTGGCAAGCTGTTTCTAGTATAAAGCGTGAACAACATGTTAAATCATTTGGCTGACGCTTACAGTATATAATCCTTATTATAAAGCAAGCGGTTTTTTGTTAAAAAAAAACTAAACGAACACTAGACTACAAATGTATACCATATTTCCCTTTGCCTTGGTCAGGAAGGCAATAACCTAATCACAGGAGATCTTGAGTTCTGTCTTGACTTAAGATTCCACATGTGGGTAAGGGTAAGTTTTCAAATGCCTTAGCTCATGGATGCTGTTGGATGTAAGTACTCTGCCGTGTAGGCATATGGTGTAGTTGGTAATTTTTCATGGACGTTGTTGTAACTCGGATTAGTGGTTAAAATCAATGGTCCATAAATGGACTCCATCAAAAGCATTGTAGCTGTTTTATCTCCATGACCTGGCACCGTTGGCCAGCATTATCTGTTTTAAACATAGGGGAATGAAAACACAGATCAGTGTGCAAAGGAACGCCTGGAACTATCATGGTTAAGATGAAAAAATAAATGTGGTCAACTCATACGTTGCATTCAGGGACAGAGTCTTAGTGAGCCAATGAAGGGGAAGAGTGATTGTAAACGCATGCTGCCTTAGTATATCAGCATTGTGACAGGCATACCACTTGTGCCTTCATGTCTCACTGACTCTGTAAAACATTTTTTCCTCTTACCTTCAAAGCAAAAGGGAAGTTAGATTATGTTCGCACTACTGAAGAGAACCTGTTTCTATAATTCATTATTATAGAAGAAACGGTTTGGTCTATTGACCAAGTAAGAAACAAAGAATAATCCAGAAATCTTAGAAGCCCACTCAAGAAAAACAACTGAGACATAGTAATGGAAGGGATGAAATATGGAATACTTTCTGACGCTACAAAAAAGCATCTGTTAATCATTTTGTGGATCCGTTGCCAGATTCACTGTGAACATGGAGCAGTATGTATAAACAAACAAAGTAAACACGAAAAATATTAAGATGGCAGAAAATGCAACGAGAGATCTTGGTTAAAAAAAAAAAGATACTGACTGGTGTAACAACGCTAAATATATTGCTAATGACGGTAATGCTAATGAAGGTTCAGTACAGTTAAAAACAGCTATTGTGATAATGCATAATTACAAAAAAAATAATAAACCAGTTTTCAGCGAATAGATAAATGATGTGAAAGTCATACCCAAAATTGTTAGCGAAAGGGTGCTTCCTTAAACAGTAATAATGGAATTCAGGGAGAGGGTTTCCAAGATGGCCGCATAGAGAGTGAGCTCCTTATTCTGGACAGTGTGCTGATCCACTGACATCCTGTTCCCAGATTCACAAGATACAAGGCCCGCATCACCTACAGGAGGGTGTAAGAACCAGAAAGCACCAGCTTCATTTTGCACGAGGGTAATATTGACACTTGCTCCAATCCCCAGAAGCAAACGTCAACTTTGAAATCTTGTGGTGTAGGCCGCGAGGCCGACCCAGCGAGCAGAGCAACAGTAACTCAGCAACCGTAGAGCAAGACAGCAATTAAAGACGTATAAATCAATACATCGCTCAGATTTTTAAATTTTCCAAAAAAGCAACTAAATATTGTAGATCCCGGGAGGTTGTTCTACTCTCGGTGAGAACTAACCTGGGTCGTGTCGACCGGGCGCACACACTTATGTACGGATATAATTGACTCTGTTCGGTCTCAACACGCTTAGGACGCCAAATGCCATGCACTATGTCAGACCATTCCCCATTGATCTCCATTTACTACAGGGACCCGGAGACAAATGGCATGCCCGAGAACTATCGGTCCTTTCCTCATAAAGCTGCTGGCTTCAGGCTACTTGTGGAACAGTTATAGTGGCAGAACAAATGGGAGCAGTTATAACGAAAATAACACAGAACACATTAGGGGGACTCGTTCTTGTTTGTGGGAAAACGCTCAAACAGGGTTTTCAAAGAGGCTGCCATTATTATGTATGTATACTTTATCAGAGAAAAAAAAGCATATCGAAAATAATTTACGATATAATCATCAAATATTACACGAAGCGAATTAAATATAAGAAAATTAAAACCACGTCTACCAAATAAGGGAATATCTCCTCAAGGAAAAAGGGAATTTGAGGTCCTGTTAATGGAGAAAGAGCTGTTGAGCCACAAAACTATCAAAAATGCAAGAGTTTATGCGCTTTGGAAAAGGCGGAGAAAATGTTGCGATAATTTAAGAGCAAATAATAGATCCACTGCAATAATAGCGGGCCTCAAAGACCGAGGGAGAAACAGACACACACTTTCCAATTAAGATAGCCAGACATAATGAAAACTCTTCTATGCCCAAATTTACACAACAGCCAATATTGACCAAGAGTAGCGTATAGATTTTGGAAGGACTTGAGGCTTCCCCGATTCTCAAGACCAGGGTGGTACGTCCCCATTTACTTGAGAACGAAGTTTCCGGAACTATTAAGCCACCTTTTAAAACATTCACAAGCCCAGGGACCAGCATCGGGGTATTTGTATTTTATTCTGTGAATATACACAAAATATGGCTTCAGAAAACACCTCACTGGGTAGTGGCCTTTACAACCGCAAATATTGTTTCAGGGGAGACAGCCCTAGAGGTTTGATCAGCAGTGATCAAATTGATCCCAAAAAAGGCATTAGAAGGACCCTGGAAGATCAAGTATCTTTTGCAACCAATTGTCCCCTTCTCAATTCAAAATGATAAAATATTCACACAAATTCTTTAGATCGAGATACGGAGAAATGAGGGCTCAGTGTAGTAAAGACAGTGCCTGGCACACAGTTTGAAACTGTTCAATTCTGGGTTTTCAGCTCCCGGCCTTGGCAAGTCACTTTATCTCCCCGTGCCTCAGCACCAAAAGCATGATTGTAAGATCCTAACAGGGGCAGGGACTGTGCTGAAAAAAGTTCTATGGAAGTGTGCGTTCAAAACTAGCAGCGCTATACCCGAACATGCTTATGATTCTACTAGCTTATAACATCCCGTAAGAGAGGTGCGTGCACCCTGATCAGTACTGGTGTTCGTAAAAAGGAAAGATTACTATCACAAATTATACGCAGAAACCTAATTGGACTTCCAATACTATCGAGGCATCTGATGGGACTCCCTGTACCTGTGATGATCAACAGGCCGACTGTGTCCTACTTTTACTTGGTCCCAGAATAGACCTTTGACATGATCACTGGCCAATTTATTTCAAGACTCTGGGCGTTGAGAGGTTGGGCTGGGGAAAAAAAAGTCACAAGAAGCTCTAAAAAATCATTAAGCTTCATACAGCACCTTATCTCTTGGAACGTACGTCAATCCTCAGAGCTCTTTAGGTTATATAGAGGAACTAGGCACGGTGTAAGTCATCACCGTCGCCATCTCCTAGTTCGACCATGCATTGAACCTAAGGCTATTGTCCTGAAGAGGACTAACTTAGGAGTCTGTGAATGCGTGGGAAACAGGTGATCAAGGTGCCTTCATTACCACGGATGACCTGCTTCTGTTTTGTTCCAGATCACATGATAAATTAACATGATAATGCGATTATTGTAACTTTCAAAAATTTTCATCAGACTACAAAAATAAACTTTACACATGTTGACGATTCTTTTAGGTAAGGAGGGGACAAGTATGACTGATTGGGACCACCCAATTCTATTAAGGTCGCTAGGGTTCTATTTACTATACCTAGGCATTCAACTTTCCTAAAATTGCAGAAGTTATACGCGCATGAATCTAACCCCATCATAAATAAGATTGCAGAGGTTGGAAGACGACCTGCACCTGCATATGTCTGGCAGAATGAGTAATTGCCTTCATCAAAATGTCGCTCTTTCCCAAAAACTACTATATCTGATCCAGACTCTGCCCCTAATGATTAGGAAAAAAGGACATAGCACAAAAACACATTAGGAAAACTTATGAATTGTATTTGGCAAACAAAAAAAAAAACATAGGATCAGCCTGCAAAGGCTACAATGGTAGCCGAACCCCCCCAGGCGGCGTTGAGCCTTCCAATGTGGAAGCCTTCAATCTATTCAATAACAAGTCATATAGAGTCAGAGAATGTAGTCAAAGACCACTTGTTGAATAGCACACAGACCAATAAGGTCCGTAAATTGATTGTGAGGGCACAGCTTGCTATGGCCTCATCACTAGGCTGACCGGCTATATGCTGCCCATTCAGTTTGAACGTACACACATATAATGATAGAACTGAACAACTTCGAGGGAGGCAAGGAGATGGAGAGAGAGGCGCGGAGAAAGACAGGTTAGTTCTCTTTAGTTTTAGATCCCCAATAATTCATAATT
>WSYH01014594.1:0-15370 GCA_036426205.1 Ascaphus truei | reverse complement strand
CACCCGTAATAAAAAGTACACAGGAGAAGCCTGCCCCCATCTTTCTCCATCAGCACCCAGCTGCACAGACCCGCACCCTGATAAAGTAACACACTGAGGAAGCCTGCCGCCCATCCTTCTCCATCAACACCCCAGCTGCACGGACCCAGCACCCTGATAAAGTACACAACCACTGAGGAAGCCTGCCGCCCATCCTTTCTCCATCAGCACCCAGCTGCACAACCCAGCACCCTATAAATAACACACTGAGAAGCCTGCCGCCCATCCTTTCTCCATCAGCACCGCCAGCTGCACAGACCCAGCACCTATAAGTACAATATGAGGAAGCCTGCCCTCATCCTTTCTCCATCAGCACCCAGCTGCACAGACCCGCACCCTGATAAGTAACACACTGAGAAGCCTGCCGCCCATCCTTTCTCCACACCACCCAGCTGCACGACCCAGCACCCTGATAAAGTAACACCTGAGGAAGCCTGCCCCACTCCTTTCTCCATCAGCACCCAGCTGCACGGACCCAGCACCCTGATAAGTAACACACTGAGAACCTGCCGCCCATCCTTTCTCCCATCGCACCAGCTGCACGACCCAGCACCCTGATAAAGTAACACACTGAGGAAGCCTGCCGCCCATCCTTCTCATCCGCACCCAGCTGCACGGACCCAGCACCCTGATAAAGTAACACACTGAAAAGCCTGCCGCCCATCCTTTCTCATCAGCACCCATCTGCACGGACCCGCACCCGGATAGGTAACACACTGAGGAAGTCTGGTGCCCATCCTTTCTCCATAAGCACCCTGCTGCACGACCCAGCACCTGATAAAGTAACACCTGAGGAACCTGCCGCCCATCCTTTCTCTCCACACACCCAGCTGCACGGACCCAGCACCCTGATAAGGTAAACACACTGAGGAAGTCTGGCGCCCCTCCTTTCTCCATCAGCACCCTGCTGCACAGACCGCACCCTGATAAAGTACAACACTGAGAAGCCTGTCACCCATCCATTCTCCATCAGCACCCAGCTGCATGGACTCCAGCACCCTGATAAGGTAACACACTGAGGAAGTCACATTTATACTATTGAATGTAAAGACCCTAGGAGATGGGCGGGGGAGGGTTATACTTTTTCTTTAAATTATATCCTGATCGGCTTTGGCGACCATTGATCATCCTAACTGTACCCATACTGTATCTAAAGCTAAGTTTGTTATCTTTTTTTTTTTCATCAGGAGTGCCTGTTCTATTTTTTCTATCGTGTAGTCTTTATCTACACCCTGGGGACAGTGTACTGGGACTGTTTTTTATATTGTATCACATCCATTTTTTATATATATTTTTTAGCTTTTTATATATATGTGATATTAAATAAGACCTCCGATGAAGTCTTGGTACGAAACGCGTAGAGGTCATGACAGGTCATCCAGCGCGTGTATGCTGGTAAGCTGAGACGGAGCCTGCAGGAGACAGCAGCGGTTTTATCCATCTCCGCGGTGCAGATCCGGATCCTGTGCAGACACGCGAGTCTGCTGACTGTCTCAGTGTGAGTGTCCGTTTCCCCTTGCCATTGCCCAACCCTATGCGGTTTCTATACAATCTGTTGATAGGTTTTTTTCATGTTTGTTTTTTTTCTTCATGTTTTTTATATAAATTTCACTGTATTTGTATACTGTGCAGCTTAGGGTTTAGTCACCATATGTTCTCCTTGGTAGTACTTAGCCGTCCAGCTGCACAGCTGTTCTGGAGGTGGGGTTGGATCCCCTCAGTTTTTGTGTATTTTTAATAAATTACCTCACTAATCCCTGGTGCGCATTTGTGCATTTTTTCTTATCTTGTTTTTCAGGGTGCCTTCCCCCTTTCTCAGGGGGGTTCACCTAGATTTGAGAGTTTCTGGGGAGACGCTTTATGTCCATGCTGCAAAGGAGTCATCCACACCATCACACAGCACAGCGCTGTTCCTGTTTCTCTACCTTCAAGATATTAAATAGGTAGTTAGGACGCAGTCCAAGTAGCAGTGCTCAGTAAGATTGAGACATATTGATAATCCATATATCAAAGCACACTATCATGGTGTAGGAAGAAGCCAAATAAAGCTAAAGGATATTTGGACCCAGTGTTTTAGAGAAACAATGACCCTTCAATAAATCATAACTGTCCATATGGTGGAGACTATATAAGCTTAAGCATACAATAGTCTCATGCATACTCCCAGAACAGAGATCTCTCACTGTAACACTGTTTCTGGTCAACAACTCCCCATAATAATAGGGGAGAGACAATCTCACAAATAGCTGCTTCATGGGGTGCGTGCATCACGCTATGGTGTCTTGGCAGAGGAGAATCCTAGATTGGAGCGGAGCACAGCAAGAGGAGGGGGGACCAGCAAGGTGTGGGTTAAAAAATTATTTATTGAAAAACATGGTATCGGGGACAGAACAAACACTCTGACGCGTTCAGTGTTTGTTCTGTTCCCCGATACCATTTTTTTCAATAAATAGTTTTTTACCCCCCCTGCTGGTCCCCCCTCCGCTTGCTGTGCTCCGCTCCAATCCAAGGATTCTCCTCATATATGATATTGTATTTGATGCATTTGTTAATTGTATGGCAATAATATTGCACTACCTATAACATATATGGTCTAGATTAACTCATAGCTTTACGACCCTAGATGTACTGTATAACATCTGTGTAGGTTTTACACTTTGGTGGGCGCTACTTCCTTTTTTCCTTTGTATATATATATATATATATATATACTCTGATTAAAGTTTGATTGTTCTCAACCTCGTTTTTAATGCTCTGATCTACTATTAGAAAAAGACTGAAAACTGTCTTTTTTTGTGGTAGCATCGAGCTCACATTTTGGGTATGATTTATCAAAGGTCCCTGCAAAGGGATTTCTCATTTACAAAAATCTGGTGCTGTTCTACCAGTCTGTCTCTAAATCCTGTCCTGAGTACAAAGGCTGCTGACGAGGTTTAGCCTCCTTAGACACATCAATAAACCTCAGGTAGCCACGAGCTGCAACAGTTTAATTAAAATTAATTGATACTGTAACGAACCCCTGAGCAAAGTGAAATGAAGAGCAAGAAGGAAGGACAAGCAATAAACTTCGCTGATTATAACAGAAGAAACGGATACTAGAGTGAAAGCAGCGGCCAAAGGACAGAAAGGGAGATAGTGTCAAGTATATCTGGATTCCAGGGCTAAAGACGGGTGAAACAGCATAATGAATACATTTATAAGGTTACATTGAAAATGCACTGATCTTTGTTATGTTACAGCTGCTCGGTTACATACAGAACACACAAACCTTCTCATCCCCTTACTCGCATATTTCCATTTACCCTTCCTTACAGATTGTACTCCAGGGCCTCTTCTAACACAATACATTGCAGCCTGTCCTACCTCTTCTAACGCCAGCACATTGCAGCTCCGGTGTTACTCTCCAACACAGCACTTGCAGGCCTGTCCTACCTCTAACACAGATTAGCACAGTTGCAGGCCTGTCCTACCTCTAACCAGCACATTGCAGGCCTATCCTACCTATTCTAAGACAACCCATTCCAGTGTCTATCCTACCTCTCCTAACACAACACATTGCAGGTCTAGCCTACCTCTCCTAACACAAGCACATTGCAGGCCTGTCCTACCTCTAACACAGCACATTGCAGGCCTATCCTACCTCTACAACAGCACATTGCAGCCTATCCTACCTCTAACACAGCACATGCAGGCCTGTCCTACCTCTTCTAACACAGCACATTGCAGGTCTATCCTACCTCTTCACCAGACATTGCAGGCCTATCCTACCTCTCCTAACCAGCACTTGCAGGCCTGTCCTACCTCTCCTAACACAGCACATTGCAGGCCTATCCTACCTCTCCTAACACAGCACATGTGGCAGGCCTATCCTACCTCTCCTAACACAGCACAATGCAGGCCTGTCCTACCTCTCCTAACACAATACATTGCAGGCCTTCCTATCTCTCCTAACACAATACATTCCAGGCCTATCCTACCTCTTCTAACACAGCACAATAGGCTGCCTGTCCTACCTCTCCTACAATACAAATTGCAGTCTGTCCTGCCTCTTCTAACACAGCACATTGCAGGCCTATCCTACCTACTCTCCTAACACAGCACATGCAGGCCTGTCCTACCTCTTCTAACACAGCACATTGCGGCCCATCCTACCTCTCCTAACACAGCACATGCGCACCTGTCCTGCCTCTCCTACACAGCACAATTGCAGGCCTATCCCCTACCCTCCTACAACAAGCACATTGCAGACCGTCCTACCTCTCCTAACACAGCCATTGCAGACCTGTCCTGCCTCTCCTAAACACAGCACATTGCAGGCCTTTCCTACCTTTCCTCACCAATACATTGCAGGCCTATCCTACCTCTTCTAACCAAGCACATTGCAGGCCTATCCTATCTCTCCTAACACAGCACATTGCAGCCTATCCTATCTCTCCTAACACAGCACTTGCAGGCCTTTCCTACCTCTCCTAACATAATACATTGCAGGTCTGTCCTGCCTCTTCTAACACAGGCACATTGCAGGCCTGTCCTACCTCTCTAACACAGCACATTGCAGGCCTATCCTACCTCTCTACCAAATACATTGCAGGCCTATCCTATCTCTCCTAACACAGCACATTTGCAGGCCTTTCCTCCCCCCTCTCTAACACAATACATGCAGGCCTGTCCACCTCTTCTACACAGCACATTGCAGGCCTATCCTACCTCTCTCCGAACACAGCACATTGCAGACCTGTCCTGCCTCTCTAACACAGCACATTGCAGGCCTTTCCTACCTTTCTAACACAATACATTGCAGGCCTATCCTACCTCTCCTAACACAGCACATTGCGCCTATCCTATCTTCCCAACAGCACATTGCAGCCTTTGCTACCTCCCTAACACATACATTGCAGGCCTGTCCTACCTCTTCTAACAGCCATTGCAGCCTGTCTACCTCTCACAGCCATTGCAGGCCTGTCCTGCCTCTCCTAACACAGCCACATTGCAGGCCTGTCCTGCTTCTCCTAACACAGCACACTGCAGGCCTGTCCTGCTTCTCCACAACCAGCACATTGCAGGCCTGTCCTACTTCTTCTATCACGTTTAACCTTTTCTGTAGCTGTTACTTATTGCCTAATCAAGGTAACTCTCATGTATAATTTCCTGGTAAAACATTTTTATAAATAATATCCTAAGGTAGTACATTTTTATGGTAAATGATCCATTATTAGTGTGTGTGAACTTTCTCCCCATTCACAAACAATGATATTTTGCCCTTTTTGTGCCAAACTAAAATGTGCCATTTTAAAAACTTTGCACACAGTTTGCCCAGTAAATAATCTCCATTCAATAGCCGGAAATGTGAGTTTTTTGCGAGAGAGGAAGTAAACCCTATGTCATGGTTTATATGCTGTTTCTGATGTTGATTCATTGGTGGTGAAATATCCAATTTCACTAGAACTTAGAAAAGTTCAAGCAACATTTTAATAGGTTTTTGGGCAAAAAACATTGCGTGACCATTTTGCTAATTTTATAACTTTTTGAAAACTTTGGAGCGAAACAGGGGGAAGCGAATCTCGGAAACTTTGCACATCTGTAGTAATTATGCAGCACAATGTCTGTACAACTGGGTGTGACTACAGCCGGGCACAACACTAGCTTTCTGGGGTCCAGGACAGGAGAGATGTTGAGAATGGGCCCCGACAATGCTTGGTGGTTCCAGCAGGGACGGGAGCCGGCAGAGAAAGGGGTCCAGCCAATCCCAGAGTTTGTCTTTGACAAACGTGCACGTTGCACTCCGGAGTTTTTGTGGGGCCCAAATGCGAGTTTGGGGGCGGCCAGGGCCCCCTGATGGCCCTGATATATCACCCACCCCGCCCCTCTGGCAGAGAAGGATTTTGAAATACCATTAGTGGGCAAAGTATATACGACTACCACTACATCTCTTTTTATTTACAAACCTACACTTTCCCTTTATTTTTATAATAAGGGGTGATTTATTTTATAAAACCTGCTCTTTTCTTTTTTTCTTCATCAGAAATCACTCGCATCTTCTAAAATACTGTAGACAATAACAACAGTATAACAAACAGCTCTGCACACTCTAAAAAGAGATCACTTCAGTAAGAACTGAATCAAGGACAAATATAAAAAAAATAACTTTATTTCATAGGTTACATACATCTCATAGACTAAAATCTTTCTAAAATACTCAAAAGAAGTTCCCCGATGCTTAAATATTAGCTTTTTTTCAGGCACGTGTAACACTTCTACTGTAAGACATACGGACCACTGCCAACAACAGGTTAAGAACCATTTACAGTCCATTGAGCAGGGATCTGTAAAAGGATTAAGAGGTTTGAAGTGAAAGATTAGCACAAATGCATGATTTCGGTCAGTATATTTGATCCTAGCGAACGTGCATTAAGCATTGGGTGCAATATATTATTAAAAAATGAGAGGATTCTCATGACCTTTGAAAATATTAAACATTGTATAACATGTAACGAGAGGACATTAAAAGCTGGCATTCAACTTGAAATGATTGACAGCGAAACGGTGTGTCATCCGTTCCTAGATCAAACAAACAGAGTTATTTGTAATAGTTTTTTTTTTTTTTTTTTTAAACAGTCAAGTAAAGAATTTTAGATTTTTTTTTTTACCACTTTTTCCCGTGCTACTGAGGGTTTGTAGGGTTTTTCTGATCTTTACCTACTGTCTTTAGTAATAGGACACTTTGTTTTTTAAAGGCAATCTATCTTTGCTGTTTTGTGTAAATTAATTCTAATGCCTCATTGTCAAATAACTAAAGCCCAATAGAAGAACTAAGATTAAATCAAAATACCCACTCCTCAATGACTTTCACTGTAATTAAATGTGTTACTGTTTCTGCTATTTCTCCCCTGTCTCTCTTTTCCTCCTCCCTAATTTAGGGTGGCAAGTTCTGGCAAATCACACGATTGTATAGACTAATATACGTATAACATATGCTCAATCAGTGCTCAGTCACTTGTGCGCTTATGTGCTGAAGCAGGGATTATCCAAATACCTGACCTGTTGGTGCCCTTTAGACTGCTGTTGCCACCCTTGGAATAGAATTCTCATTATTTGTGCAAGTAGTTTTGGCCTGTGGTATTGCAAGCGCCTTTGAACAAAATAACGTAGTAACGTACTGTACAGTAGTGAGTGAGGTTGAAAAGAGACACGTCCATCAAGTTCAACCTATGCTAAATTTAGACGATTAATATTTATATTATTTGTATCTTCCAGTATATTGATCAGAGGAAGGCAAAAAAACCCCAGTGAATATCATCTAATGACATATCTATGAGGGGAAAATAAATTCTTCCCGACTCCAAGAATTGGCAATCGATTAACCCTGGATCACATCCTCTCCCATGTTTACTTATTTGTATATCCCTGTATACCTTTCCATCTAAAAAAATGTCCAACCTTTTTTTGAACAAATCTATTGTTCTGCCATCACGTCCTCCATGGGTAATGAATTCACACATTGTAACTGACCTTGCCCTTACTGTGTAAAGAACCCTTTCCTTTTTGCTGGTGAATTTCCTTTCCTCCACCTTATGGGATGGCCCCGAGTTTGTTTTACTGCCCGTGGGATGAATATTCTTTTGAAAGCTCCTTGTATGTCCCTGAAATATTTGTATTAGTTTATCATTCCCCTCTTAGAACGCCTCTTTTCTATGAAATAAATCTCAATTTAGCTAGCCTCTCCTCATAAGTTAGAATGTCCATCCCCTTTATTAATTTGGTGGCTCTTCTCTGCACTCTCTCTAGTTCCATAATGTATTTTCTAATAAGTGGTGCCCAAAATTGTACGCCATATTCCAAGGTGGGTCTTACTATGCTTTATAAAGGGTGCATATTTATGTTAACTCCCTTCAATCCTTTGCCTGTTTAATGCAAGATAAGATCGTGTTTGCCTTTGGCAGCTACTGCATGACTTTGGCGCTATATGCTATGTCTGCTATCTACTAGCACTCCTAAATCCTTCTCCATCACGGATTCCCCTAATTTACCCATTTAATTGTAAATCGACTCTTTGTTCTTGTTTCCCAAATGCTACCCTTACATTTATCTGTATTAAACCTCATCTGCCATTTACCTGCCCACGTTTCCATTCCTCTCCAAGTCCTTCTGAAGAGAAATTACATCCTGCTCTGATTCTATTACCTTACACAATTTAGTATCATCAAGCAAAGATGGAGACTTTGCTCTCTATACAAACCTCAAGGTCATTAATAAACAAGTTAAAAGAAGGGGTCCCACTACCTATCCCTCGAGAACTCCACTCACAACTTCAGCCCAACTTGAAAAAATTATTTTTTATATTAGGTGACCACATCTGCTTTATGTCATCCTTGTGGTACTAAGTCTGTAGAAATGGAGTCCTTGATTAGCAAATGTATATGGTTGGCCTATTCCTTAACTTAACTCCTCCATAACCCTATCTCTGGATGTATCCATGCCGCGCTAAGTCGTGTTCCTTATTTCTCTAAAGTTACAATTGTCCATTAATATGGTGGTTGTGCTTCCCTCGTGGCTACTACTATTGCAATTGATTCTTCCCCGCTGGTAATACAGAGGCAGTACGACATTGGTATACACAGCATCCTGTATAAAATCGCTTTCATTATCTCGAAGCTGAGGCGTTTCTTCGTCAGTGGATGCGGGCCAACCGCGCAATCATTTTAATGTTCCGTGAGGGCTGACGAAATTAAGGTAATCTTCCTTTAGTCTCTGACGCCAAACGGGATCGCAGATTTTAAGAAAAATTTAAAAAAAGGCTGCCTGCGATCAGAGTACTCCACACGTCCCGCTCGGATGGCGGAGAGGCTGGATAACGTCTCAGCCTCCTCCCGAGCCCGGCATCCCAGCGCACAGCCCCCACAGTCAGCAGGCCACCCCTACAGCAAGCATTTACCGACTGCAGACAGGAGACTGTTACTGTGCGTCTGCGAGTGGGGGATGCGTGGGAGGATCCACGCAGCCTGTGCCATATGGTCAGACTTTCTTGTGTGTGCCCGGCCAGGAACCAGCCAGCTCCCTTCTCACTCCCCCCCAGCAGTGTACGGAAGGGTGGAAAGGGTGATTTTGTGTGTGTGGTGTGATGTGTGTGGTGTTGTGTGCGTTGCTAGGCGTGCTCGTCGCGTCGTAGCGTGTGTTGTGTGTGGTGTGTGTGATGATTGCAGAAGGGGGGAGATAATTGTGCAGGGCTGGGGAGGGTGATGTGCAGGCTGAGGGGTGTGATGTGTCAGGCTAGGGGGTGGATGTGGCAGGCTGTGGGGGGTGATGTGCAGCTAGGGGTGTGTGCGCGCTGGGGGTGGATTTGGTAGTGCTTTGGGTGGTGATTTTTGTCATGCTTGGGTGATGTTGCGTCTTGGGGGAAGGAATGTGCAAGAAGGGGGGATGGGATGTGAGTGCAGGCTGGGGGATGACTGGCTTTGGTGGGGTGATGTGCATGAATGGGTGGGCGGGATACTTTGCAGGATGGGGTGGGTGGGTATTGTCAGCTGGGGGGTGATGTGCAGGCTGGGGGTGATGTTTCATGGCTGGGTGGTGGGTGATTGCAGGGCTGGGGGTGTATGTGCAGGCTGGGGGGTGATTGAGTGTGCAGGTTGGGGGTATCTACAGGCTTGGGTGATGTCCTAGTGTCCCTGAAAAAGTACCACGAGTTTACGAAATGCGTTGGAGGTGTCATTGCTATTTTCCCTGTACCGCCGTGCCTGGTGAAAACACTTCTAGTAAGGTGTCCCCTGCTGCCGTGTGAGTGAGTCCCATTTGCGCTGTCGTTGTATCTGGCTGAGCCGCTTAGACGATAGTCTCTCCTTGCGCCGTCCCGACACACAGTGGAGAGCCACCTAGTAAGGGCGCCGCCCATGCGTGATGACGGTCACTGAACGTCATCATGTGGTTACCCCCGAGGAGAAGCGGTACGCAACAACGTGCATGGTGTGTGGGGCTTCAGCCGGAGGCTGCTTTACATCTCCGGTGTTAGCCCTTGTGCTCCGGGACTTTTTCCAACAGGACTACTTGCTAAGTTACCCTGAGAAAGAGAGGTCTTTGTGATCACCTGCCAGGCTTTATGACTGCCGTCCCCTGCAACCCCGAAATCGAGTGAGGAAGTGCCGTATTGCAGACAGAGCACGGACGACTGGTGTGGTATACCGAATATCCCTGCAAACATTTTTTAATTGCTTGATTTACGCAGATATGAATTCTTTTTGAGTAAAAATTCACTTTACAAACTATACTTCACTATGTGCGTTCGGGCGCCTTGTTCTTCTGTACCATGTTCCAGTAGTTCCTGGGGTGTCGATGACACTCTCAAGAAAAGGCTGCACTCGCATCTTTAGTGACCATCCTTCACATTTAGGTCGAACAATTTTTGTTTAAAAATTCACGGTGCACGTTTCACGTAAAAAAATTTTTTTCACTAATTATTGCTGCGCCCCAATCACCTATTTTGTTTATTGGGAGGGTGTGCAGGCAGGGGGATCCCTGCAATGTGATGTGCAGGTCGAGTAATTGTGGTGTGTTTGCCGTCCATTTCCATCTTAGCAATAAAGGCTTAAAAAAAATGTTGTTTTCAATTTTGGCTTTTAAAGAAAACGGCGCCACACTCACACACCTACAGCTTTATTACCGGATCCGCATTATCACGGGTGATCGCGCTGTACAGGGTTGAGCTGTGACCTCTGCTTTTTTTCCTGATCTCCAATATGCTGCTTGCCCCACTCTAACACTGAACACGTTTTCTATATTAGTCTTTTTTGGGGGGGGGGATTTTTTGGTTTTATTTAAAGGGTACTTAAGAACTCTTTTAGGTCATTTTACATTCTACTTGCAATCCGTGTGTTCCATTTTTACTAATCTTGATGGCCCTTTTGCAATATTTGTACATCTTCCTTATACATTCTGACATGATTTTGTCCATACCCTTCAGACTTCAAATAGCTAAAACGCCTGCCTCTTCCTTTTTCCATTTCGCTCCTACCTTCTTACCTTAGCCAGCATGGTTTGTTGACTTATTTCTTTTATACTTAATTACACACGGGTATACACTGATGTTGCTTTTCTAACAATGTTTTTCAATCACCCTGCCGCATTTTGATCTACAACATTTTCCCCTGAAAAAACATCATCTCCAATTCTATTCCTGGTAGAGTTTTATTAAAGTAGTTTTATAAGCTCTGCCTTTCTGAAAGTTTTACGTTCTGGTTAACCCAAGTAATGCCTGTTCTTCTTTCTTATACTTTTATGTTCACAAATGAGACCATGCCTTATGAATCATTTGACCCAAAATGCTCCAGGACTTGAATATTTTGCTATGACTATTAACTTCTACATTGTTTGAATATTAACCAAATCCCAGTAATATGCCCCTCTCCTGTTGTACCACCACACCCAGGGGGATTAACAAACGGCCCAATAATCATGGGTAATTTAATTACTTTAAGCACCCCCCCAAAACCTGTGTTCCTTCTGTTTTGTTGTAACGCTACTCTCATTGCCCAGTCCTACCTGGTATGTCTGGATAAATTAAAAGTCGCACCCAGTTACTGACAATACATGACCCGTTTTTTGATGGCCATCTCAACTTTGGCAAAAGTAATTTATCTTCCTCAATTCTCCAGATATTGGTGTCTTTAAACATATAGATCCCTCACAAACCTTTTTTACAGTAACTTTTTAACCTCCAACCTCCACTGTCCACAAGGATCCTACTACATTTTTCAAATCATTCCCTTTATAAAACATTTCCCTTATAATATGTTTCTTCACAGACCCTTTTAGACATTTAAACATTACTCCCACTTGCTTATTTGCTCGAAATCCTTCGGAAAAAGGGAAAACCCCCTCTAAATTAAAACTGTCCATTCATTGTGATTTGTCAGATCCCCCAAACCATGTTTCATCATAATGCCTATAGATATCATACATATCTGCCCTCCCTTGCAGCCTATTATAAAACAAATCAAAAAAGGGCGCAAGAAGAAAACAAAACCAAAATAAGTACAATAATTCACATTTATATAAGCACATTCCAACTGTATTTCAACATTAAAAAGAATGTAGCCAAAAGTAAATCGTGATAGCCGTGGATGAGGTGATCTGTCAAGGCCTGCTTTCAATCCGGTTTTTTCCGCGCTTAATACTACTCCTCAAGGAACGCCACCTTTAAAGATAAGTTATTGCAACTTACCATCCCTTGCTAAGACACTTATTCTTAATCCTTCACATCTGGATGGTTTTTTAAATTGGGCAGGGATCTTGTGGTGACTATTTTGTCCTCTGTGGGTTTCGTTGTCCCAAAACGTATGTATGAGATTTATGTGATTTTTAAATCATTTTAAGTGCTATTGTGTCCGGCATTTTTGTTCAGTCTTTATAAATGTGATTTATTGTACTTATTTTGTGCTTTGTTTTCTTCTTTGTGCCCTTTTGTTTTTTTTGTTACCATTTCTAAGTGCCCCCCGCTGCAATCACGGGATCCATGAGCTGCACAGAGGGATCTATACCCTACAACTGTCTAGGAGGTTTACAAAGACTTTGGAACATATGCACCTTGGTTTTTCTTCGCGCACTATTAATTCAGCTCCCCCATTTTTAATCTGTCAGGCCCTGTCTTTTGCATTAGGCAATCATGCATTTAGCCCTTTTTTTTTCAGCCTGTTCTTTTATCTTTTCTTGCTCCTTTCTCTTTCTTCTCCTTTCTGTCGTCAAGTTTGGTTTAGTCGTTGAGAAAAGAAAGTTTTCTAGTATTTATCTGTATTTACTATGCGTGTCTCGACGTTGCTTGTCAAAAACTCGCACTTGCCCCCTGCTTCTGCCTCCATAACTCCGTGTTGCCTCATCTATTCCCTATTTAGTTTGTGTATTGTGTTCGCGTTCCCTCCCACCCCTCCATCCTAGTTTAAATCTCCCTACACACCGGTTTAAACATTCTCCCCCCTAGCAACAGAAGAGCCCCTCGTTCATGATCTGGTGCTGATTCGTCCCTAGCAATAAGATGGAACCTCCTCAGAAAAGGAAGTCTCATTCGTCTCTGAACCCCAAACCCTCCTTTCCTACACCACTCTTCTAAACCAATCATACCGCGCCCTAAGCTCTGACTGTCATCCCTACGGTAGCGCCGCATCGCACGTGTAGTATTTCAGAAAATACTACCAGGCTTGGAGATCCCAATGCCTTAAGTTTTTTGGCCTAGAATCCCTGAAATCATTTTTTTAGTACCCCCTCATCTTTCTCTAACTTTGTCATTGCGTTGGTGGCCATATGGATGTACCAAGGCACCGCCCGGGTCATTCACCCATCCCTCTCCCCCCCATACAATCGGTCTACCAGAACTCCCCGTCAATGTGGCCGCACCCCAGGGGACACAAAAACTGTTTCGAGTTTTTTTGTGTTCATGGCAACCAGATTGCCCTATCTACTGTTTCTAATAGTGGAGTCCCTTATACCACCACCGCTCACAATCTTTCTTGGTTTCTGTAGCATCTGAGTCGCTCTGTGCTGGAGAACAATTCTCGTCTCGAGCAGCAGACTGAGAGGAAACTCGTGTTCCTCCCAACCTTGCATTTCTTCCCTGACACTTCCCAATCACCTTACTCATATGGCAAAATCTATGGGGATGGGTCAGCTCAGAACGAATTTTTCCATGGTCATGGTATAAGCTAGTTTATTTTATTGTTGACTGCTGGTTATTGTCCGGGGGGTTCGTTTTTGCTTCCAATTGCTGGCCTATTACTTCTTTAGGCCGAGATAAGAATATGATTATCAGGTGGGTGTCCAGGTTCTTTGTTCTATTCTATATCCTCTACTGGACTTAGAATTAAACATTGTTTCTATCTTCTATGGTTTTATCTAACTCATTAGTCTCTTTTTTAACTTCCTTATTTTCCCCATAGCATGATTATCTGTGGGGCGAGGCCCACACGATTGTTGAATTGCCTATTTGGCCACAGTTTAGGCCAACAAGGGGTGAGTGGAAAGAAATGAGTGGAGTCGGGCTGGTTGTGTAACCACCTGTGTGTGCATGATTTGAGGTTATTTCTTTCTTCTGAACTGCTGAGGGATATTGGCTGAATCTAGCTAATCTCCTCCTTGAAACTGTCCATCATTCACAATCTTCTCTATCTAAAGAAACGGGCCTATAATCCGTTTTTCTCGTTTGCTCAGTCTACCAATGCTTTTATTTATCTTTCTGTTGTGTATAATCCTTGCCACGCTCCAGCCAGCACTGCTTTTTGAACACTAATATATAATGCTGTATATATGATTGTGAGGGTGGGTTTTGGGGTTCTGGGAGCTTGATGCATTACGCAGCGTAGTTCTTTTTGCTGGACGGTTGTGGCCCTCCCTCCTCCCAATGGTTCTTACAAGAGCTCGGCCCCCCTCCCCACTTTCCCCAATTAGCATGGTTTATCAAGACCTGTTGAATCACTGAAAGGGGTCCCGAGGCTGAATTCAATGCGGTTCAGCTCCGGAGACCCCTCTGCTCCTGCACAAACTAGTCTAAATATTCCAATAAAAACCAACTTAATTACCTTAGCGCCCCCGGCTAGCCGCAGAAGGCAATGATGAAAGTCGACCATTAACACATGAGTACGCCTGCTTTAATTTGGGGTCAGATGGCGGGGAGGATGAAGGCGGTCTGTTGGCACGACATGGGTAGGTTGCTTTAGGCACCTGCCCAGAAAGGTTGCAGTAGGAGTAAAACTCCTTCACTATCATGCGGTGTGGAACTGCTGAGGTGGTATGAAGGGGTAAACCTTCTTCCCGCTATCCATCTGCAAGGCCTACCCTTGTTGCATCTAACCTCCATACCAGACCACCCCTTGCCCAATCCCTCTTAAAACCCCATCAAACCATTAAAGAACACAATAACCGAGCAACCATTCATCTTAACCCCCAACCAAAAAAATCTACTTACTCCCTGCTAGGAATGAAGCCGTCCTCGATCCACCGTTCCTTCGTGTCCATGTCCAGCTTGGGCAGCAACCAGTACAATAACAATACAACTAAATGGACCCCAAACCCCTTAATATCACCTAGTTGGTACTAACCTAAGCTCTTTACCCCCTCCCCTGCTACTATTCACCCCACCGGGAAACCTAACCACCCTCGTCGCCGGTGGCACTACAAAAACCACCCCTCTACCCATTGATTGCAAAGTGGTACAACCATACCTCCTATAATATGGAGTCTGGGTCCGTGCAGCTGGGTGGTGATGGAGAAAGGATGGGCGGCAGGCTTCCTCAGTGTGTTACTTTATCAGGGTGCTGAGTCTGTGCAGCTGGGTGCTGATGGAGAAAGGATG
>WSYH01014593.1:0-15372 GCA_036426205.1 Ascaphus truei | reverse complement strand
AACACTTTTGTGACTGCTGCAATCGCTCTTGCGCTTGTCGCTCTACCAGGAGCTTTTGCTGCTTGTATGGCAGAGAGGTAGACCGCAAGCGCGTGGGAGGGGGGTATCATGTGTGTGTCACTTGGTAGCGTGTCAGGTGTGTGTGTGTGTCACTGGTGAAGGTTGGTGTTGGGTGGCCACTGGGGCCTGGGTGTGATATCGGGGGGGTTGTGTGTGGCATGATAAAATATTTTAAAAATTAAAAAAAGACAGGCTTGTGAGAATAAATTATTTATTAACATTGTGCAACTCATTGATAAATATATTCACACAATACACGCACACAGACATGCAAACCAACCACACAGACATACAGGACACACATGCACACAGGGCACACCGACACACAGATCCGACCACAGACACACACATAAACACCAAACCACATATATAACACCATTAACACACAGACACACACAGACACACACACCACGCACCACACACACACACAAACACCACACGACAACACACACACACAACACACACTACACAACACACACACACACCACACACTACACCACACAACACACCACACACAGCACACATACACACAGAACACAGACCATCACCAGACACACAGACACACATGAAATCAACTACACACACCACACAGCCACACACACACACACACACACACACACACACACACACACACACACACACACACACACACACACACACATACATACATGCATACATACATACACACACACACACACACACACACACACCTCTGTGCTGCCTCTCTGTGCTGTGCTGGTCTGGTGGCTGAGCTCTGCTATCTCAGAACACCGACACAGAAGGGAAAAAAAAGGCTGCAGCCCCATTGGATGGGAGCGGTCACGTGACCGCTCCTCCGCTCCCCCAAGTGGCAAAATTTCAAACCTGTCTGTCTCTTCTGATTTTCTCAGCCTCCGCATGCATCAGCAAGCATGCGGAGGGAGAAACTATAGCCGCACTGATTACAGATGCAGGGGCTTTGTGCATCTGTTCAGCGCGGCTGAGCCCACCTCAGCGACGCTGATTTCACTATGTCCCAGGCCTTTGCGGACGCGAAAGTTGCGTTGATCAGAACGTCAGGTCAGAGTAGACGCAAAGAAATCTGGACTTAGAAAAAATTCTTACTTTTCATCTTTGCATGCGCAAAACCCATACAGCAGGCCAGCGGGTGTCCCCGGCTGACCCTGCGGGGGTCCCCGAGTGAGCCCGGAGGTCGCGCGGGTGTCCCTGGCTGACCCCGTGGGTGTCCAGGGGTCCTCGCGGGAGTGCGGGGGTCCCTGCGGGAGTCCGGGGGTCCCCACGGCCATCCCAGGGTCCCCGCGTAGTCCCGGGGTAGCCGCGGGCCTGCGGTACCAATGTTGCACCTCCAAAAATAAAAAACAAGAATTATAACTAAATACACCCCCCTAACACATACTATACAGTAATGGCCAAAATTACTATTATCCACATATGGATAATAATGCATTTGGCCATTTTAAATACATATAACATTCAATAAATACAGTCAAAACATATTACACTTACCTTTTACAGACACCCACGATGAAGGCCGTCTTCATCCTCATCTTCATTCTGCCCATGCCCCTCCGGTGCTGCAAAACATGCACAACAATCACAATAGCCAATGTAATGTCCCCTAACCCCTTAATCACCATAGCGGTTATTAACCGCTACAGTCATTAAGGGGTTAACCCACCCTCACCCACCACTCGGGAGGCCTACATACCCTCCCACACTAACCCTCCACCCTGTGAGGCCTAACCACCCTCACCCACTACCCACAAGTGAGGCCTACCCACATACCCTTGGGGCCAATACACCCTCCCCCCCCCCAACACATACAGTACAGTACAATAATGTGCAAAATAACTATTATCCAGACATGGATAATATATTATTTGCCCATTATGAAACACATAAAACATGCATAAATCAAAACATGAATTTTTAATCTTAAAATCACCACATTGCATGTTAAAATAAATCCAGCATTGATTGCAAATATAAGCCAACAAATCAGCAGCTACAAAGATATGAAATGTCACAATTGGAGTGTGACATGATGCATTAATCTGTGCATCATGGAAAACTATGAAAATATATGTAACAATAAATACACTATGAACATGTCCCCTAGGCCACCAATCATGAAAATCAAATTAGCAACAAGCAACATCAATACCAAGTAGCATCAAGCAATTAATCCATCCAAACGGATAAAATACAATACAAATCAATTATACAATTCCCTATTCAATTCCTAAGCCAAACCATTGCCAAAACCAATTCAATGTAAAGTAACCACCCCATCATTCTATCTAACTAACAGGAAAGAAGCATTACTAAATACAAATACAATTATTCACAACAATGACCAAATAAAGCTGCTAAATTACATTATCCATACATGAAATAACATTGTAAGGTCTCGCCCGCTGCCTCGGTTCTACCTCGGCTGCCGGGGCGCGCGGGCACCCCCGGTCACGTGGGCATCCCTCTTCCTCCTAACTCCCGGCAGCCTATGCTGTCCAGGCGCGCCGCCGTGGAAAGGCCCCGAGCGGGGGCCTACGGCTCATGTCGTTTAGTCCGGGAACTCTACCCGACCCTTCGTCGCAGCGCGTCGCGCGCGCGCGCGCGTCGCGCGGGTTCGCGGCGCGGCACTATGTCCTATCTCTACTGCCGCCAATGTATTGTCCGTTCCCACGGTTCGGCCTCCTGCCCTCAGCCTAGTCAGCGCTCTAACTACCTCTGACATCACCGCTGGAGGTCTCATTGGTTCTGGCAGGATATAGTGCCTCCAGCCCTGAGCTGATTGCTGAGCATATTCAGTCTCTAGTTGTTTGTCTGTACTAGTACTCGCAGTTGCTCTTGTCTTCCATCATTAGAACCTGAAACTGTACCTGGGCTCCCGAATCTCTGGCACCCTCAGAACCCGGCTCGCTCAACGGACTTGACCTTCTCCTCTCCTAGACCCTGGCTTTCCTTGGACCGACTATCCTGACGCTCCTAACCCACGGAGTCTGGAGACCTCTACCCTCTCCTCTCCTCTACCGAACAAGGCTATAGCTACACGACTCTGCTTACCGACCCGCTCACGCGGGCTGTAGCGGGTTGGGGGTTTTCCTGTTCCCCACCGTCGGCCTCTCGGGTCCAGTCCGGTTGTGTGTGAGCACTCTATATTCCCGTGACATGTATGCTCATCCCTACAGACCTGGACTCCGCGAGGTGAGATCGACGCTCTTAGCGAACACGATGCTCGTTCAAGGAAGTAGAGAACTGTCTCTCCAAAATAACCAGCGATGAAGATGCTCCAAAATCCCGGGTTACCATTTCGGAGCAACTCCAACTCCTTCTTCCCCCTGTCCCTCCAGCCGTCTGCTGCCGTTTCCGCTGCCTATTTTTTCTCGCCGGTACCTTTGACTCATTCTCCGGAACCTCGTCTACCTTCCCGCCAATCGCTTTCGGGAGCCTTCAGCATGCCGTGGCTTTCTGGCGCAGTTTCCTTCCAATGGGTGAACGTGTTAAACCCCCTCGCACTTTCCGACTCCTCGTGCCAAGGTTGCGTACATTACTCTCTGTCTGACCGTGACGCCCTGGCCTGCGCTACAACCCATACTGGGAAGCATCCGCCCGGAAGCTGACCTCAAGGGCCGGGACCGGTTGTTGTAACTGAATTCCCGGTAAGTGTTCGAATCAACGGAGAGGAGGGTAACGGCCCGCTTCTTTACTCCTCAATGTTTTACAGGGTAAATCGCTCGGTGGCACGCTACGCACTGGAGTTCGCACCATTTCCGCTGGAACCTAAGTGGAAGATGAAGCACTCGCCGCAGTGAGTGTTTTGCAGGGTTTGAATGACACCTCAAAGACGAGCTGGCCGCATCTAAGCGCACCCTACCGTCATTGGTGCACTCATCGCACTCTGTTCCGTATGGACCGGCTTCAGGAGCGAAGAGTAGAAGAAAGGAAAACGTTCTAAAGGTACCCACATCAACTTTCTTCCACACGACTCCAGGGTAGTCCGTCCCGTATCTTCCAAGAACCCATGCAGTGGTGGTAGCTCGCCTTTCGTTAACCGACAAGACTACGTCGCCGTGGGTCGTGCGGTCTTTCCTCTACTGCTGTGCAATGGTGGACACCTAGTAGTACCTGTCCTCCAAGTCGCTGGAAACGCCAGCCCCCAGTAGGCTACTGAGAACTACACTGGGCATGGTCACCTCTCCTTTCTCTCCCAAAACTACCACTAAATAGCTTCTTCATATAACTCTATCAGGGGACTTTGTGAGGACATCTTACGAGCGGCCTTCCACTCGGTGATCTGTGGGAATTACATTGATCAAATCATTTGCGGAGAAGTACACCAATCCCTTCTGTACCAAGGATGGCCCGTAGCCTGGAAGCCATTGGACGGTTAGGCCTTTGCAACCCGCATTTATATCTCATCAGACCGTCCCCTTCCGTCTTAAGTATGTCGAGGACAACCATTCCGAACAAATCCGTTGGATGCACATCCCCACGCCCGGCAAGTAGACGTGATATTGGGTCTTCTCACTGACTCCAGCAACCATATCCCCAGTCACGGCTTTCAGTCACAAACCCCTCACCTGGAGAGATCGGTGTCAAGACACTTGTTCTTGGTTTCATTAATGCCCTAGAGCTGCCCACTCATCCGTGAAACCCAAATTCCTCTTTCCGGACGCCTACTGGGATTTCAGAGAATGTCTTCGCTCAAGATTCGCGAGGAAGGAATACCACCCCATGCGGGCCACGATTGCCCTCCGATCATAATTCCTTCCTTGCGCGATTCCCCCCAGAGGTTGTACCTATTCCCTTTCCCTCCCCGAGACCAAGGCGATGAAACTTTAATATACAGGAGACCTCCAGAGAGGTCTTCATACGTAAGTCCTCTTCTCCGCAGTCGAGCAGGTGTCTTGTTTTGTAAAAACAAGGACGCACCATTCGTCATTGCAGTCGATTATCGTGGTCTCAACAAGTGATTGTCGAATGAATCGGTATCCTCCCCGTCCGCTTTGTTGCGCGAACTTTTCGACAGGTTACACAGCGGCCACTATTCTTTGTCCAACCTTGATCTCCGTGGAGCCTACAATCTGGTCCGGATTCGTTAAAGGGAGATAGGGGGGGGGAAGACGGCCTTCAACGCGTGATGGGCCGCACTATGAGTACATAGTGATGCCTTTTGGTCTCTGTAATTGCGCCAGCTGTCTCCAGGATTTTGTTAATGACGTCTTCAGAGATCTGCGGATTTCAACACGGGTGGTCTACCTAGATGACATCCTGAATTCTCGCAGAATCTCCTGGAACATATTCGGCATGTCAAACAAGTACTCAGAGTTACGGGAGAATCGACTGTTTCGCTAAGCTTGAAAAAATGCCAGTTCCATCAGTCATCGACGGTCATTTTGGGTACTAATGCTCCGACACAGGATCGCGATGGACCTACCAAAGTGGAAGCCGTCTTGAACTGGCCTCGCCCCTCTCTTTGAAAGCGGTACAGAGGTTTTTAGGTTTTGCCAACTATTACGCAGTGCTTCATAAAAAAAATTTCCTCGCTGGTCGCAACCCATCACGGCCCCTCACTCGAATAGAACGCCAATCCCGCACTATGTCCCCCGATGGCCATCATGGCTTTTCAGTTCTCAAAGGAAGCTTTGTCACAGCACCATCTTTGATGATCCGATCCAGCACAGGCCCTTCACTCTGCGGTGATCTGCGTGGACATAGGGGCTGGGGCGATCTATCTCAAAGGAAGAACCAACAGCCAGACTACATCCCTGCGCATTCTTTTCAAAAAAATTTTTGAAGCCGAACGGAACTATGATGTGGGTAACCGTGAGCTCCCGCGATCAAGATGGCTTTGGAAGAGTGGCGACATTCATTGGAAGGCACGGAATACCCCGTCAACCATCCTTACGGACCATAAGAACCTCTTATATATGAGGACTGCCCGTCGTCTAAGCGCTCGGCAGGCACGTTGGTCCCTTTTCTTCACTCGGTTCACTTCCCTGATTCAATATCTCCGGGTTCACCAAACACTAAAGCCGATGCACTGTCTCGTCAATTCTCTGTAGAGGACAAAACCGAAGATTCCCCAGGAGAACTATTCTTCCTCCGAATGTGTCCTGTCTGCCAGTACCTTTGACGCACTAATCAGAGATCACAAGGTTCAAGTATCAAATCCCGCAGGGTCTAGGGTGCAGTTGACGACTTTTCACACCCCCAGACCTTCCGTCTGAAGGTAATGCAATGGGGGCACGCTGTAAAACGGCAGGTCATCCAGGGATTAAAGGACTATTGACACTCCGCAACGAACATTTTGGTGGCCTAGCATGCGTAAGGACATCAACATTTCGTTTCAGATGTTCCACCTGCGCACAGAACAGACTCCACGGAAATAAACCTCAGGACTCCTGCAAACCTCCCTATTCCCGATCGTCCTTGGGACATCTCTCGATGGACTTTATTGTCGACCTACCCAAATCCAAGGGTATGGACACGAATTAGTAGTGGTCGATCGCTTTTCAAACAAGCGCACTTTATCCCACTTAAAGGTCTACCCAGTGCCCCCAAACTTGCCGAAGTATTTGTTCAAAGAGGTCTTCAGGCTCCATGGGTCACCTCAGACCATAGTTTGATCGGGGGGTCGCAATTGTTTTCTAAATTCGGAGGGCCTTCTGTAAAAAAAATAATGTGGCACTTCACTTCTCCTCGGGATACCACCACAGACCAATGGTCAAACTGAACGAACCAATCAGTCACTGGGCAGTTCCTCCGTTGTTTCATATGGACTCTCAGGACAATTGGCTGACCTACTTCCTTGGCGGAATTCGTACAATAATCTCAGGAATGAGTCCACATTACAGTCTCCATTCTTTTCTAATTTTGGCTTCAATTCTACCCTTCCTCAGTGGGCGAGTACAGGAGGTCCAGCCGCGAGAAGAGAGGATTCGGGATCTTCAAGCTTCCTGGTCCAGGATTCGGATAATCTCAAGCGGTGCCACAGCCATGCAGAAAAAGCAGGCGGATCGGCATCGTCAGAGACCACCCGATTTCGTTCCTGGTCTAGAAAGTATGGTATTACTAAACACTACGCTTGAAGGTCACATCCCCAAAGCTGGCACCCCGATTTTATCGGTCCATTCCCTATATTGAAGAGGATCAATCCGGTTACCTACCGACTCAAACTCTGCTACCATGAAGATTCCTCCGCCTTTCATTGTTCTCTACTCAAACGTTTGTACCCAATCCTCTGATCCAACACATACCCCTTCCCCCAGACTGTCATGGACAAGAAGAGTTTGAGGTACAATCCATTCTAGATTCTCGCATTTCTAGAGGAGGCCTCCAGTATTTGGTGATTGGAGGGGTTTTGGACCCGAAGAAAGGGCATGGATTCCTCAAATCCAGGTACACGCCCCCAGGCTGGTACGGGCCATTTCATTCTAAATTTCCGCTTAAACTGGTAAGGATCGTCCGGAGTGCGACCCTGAAGGGGGGGGTACTGTAAGGTCTCTGCCGCTGCGGTTCCTACCTCGGCTGCCGGGGCGCGCGGCACCCGGTCACGTGGGCCTCCTCTTCCTCTGAACTCCCGGCAGCCTCTGCTGTCCATGCGCGCCGCCGGGAAGACGCGCGCGAGCGCCTACGGCTCCTGTCTTTTTAGTCCGGCGAACTCTACCCGCCCCTTTCCGTCGCGCGCGTCGCGGCGTTGCGCTAATATGTCCATCTCTACTGCGCCAATGTTATTGTTCCGTTCCACCGGTTCTGCATCCTGCCTCAGCCTATCAGCGCTCTACCTACCTCTGACATCACCGCTGGAGGTTCTCATTGGTTCCTGGCAGTATATAGTGCCTCCAGCCCTGAGCTGATTGCTGAGCATATTCAGTCTCTAGTGTGTGCTGCTACTAGCTACTTCGCAGTCTGCTTTGTCTTCCGTCATAGACCCTGAACGTTACCTGGACTCCCGATCTCTGGCACCCTCGAACCCCGGTCGCTCCACGGACTTTCTACCTTCTCCTCTCCTCGAACCTGGCTTGGACACCGACTACTCCTGACCTCTCCTAACCCGGATCTGGCAAGTACCTCTACCACTCTATCATCTCCTCTCCCGAACAAGGCTATCTACACGACTCTGCTTACCGGACCCGCTCACGCGTGCTGTAGGCGGCGGTTTTCGTATCCCCACCTCGGCCTCGCGATCCAGTCGGTTTTGTGGTGAGCACTCCTATATCCCGTGACAACACATAAACATGGCCAAACAATCAATTATTATCCCTGTATGTCATCCATACAGATAGATAAACATAACATACAGGGGCAATAATAGAGCATAAAATACAAAGCACTTACATACAAAAAATCAATACAATACACCCATTCAGTGTCCATGAATGTATTATATACATAGCTAAATTCACAGGCCTTAAATGGGACTGAAAAAATAAGACATGAATCAAAAATCATAAAAACCTGTAAAAGTAAAAATAATACACTTTTTTTGTGTACTCACCATTAGATGCCCACTCATCGAAAACCAGGCAACCCGGAAGCACAGGAACCAATCCACAGGTAAGCCATAAATAAAAAACCATAACAAATCCACGTCTGTGTCTTCTTTCTTCTTTGGGGTCTTTTGGGGTCTTTCCGTTTCTTCCATCTTCTTACGCCACGCCCTTCTTCTTTCTTAGAAGGGGAGATGTTTCCTCCTCGGTGACTAGCTTTAAAATGAGGCGACATAGGCTTTTTATAGGCCTATGAAGTCACATTTGGTCAATGTTTCACACAGTCCTGGATTGGGCCATGAAAAAACATGTGATTTGGCCGAGCAAAAAAAAAATGATGACGTCATTAAGGCAATGAAAGTACAGCCAATCAGAATGTTTGCTTCAATGCCTTTAAGATGATGTCTTAAAAGAAACATGGCCGGCCTCACATGGTACGGTAGCCAATCAGAGCATGAGAAATACATCCCAACTCTGATTGGCTCTAGTACCTGTGAAAGGCTTTCAAAGACCGTCACATCCGTTCTCCCCCAAGCCTTGTCACATTGTCTACTAGAGCCAATCAGAGATGGGATGGAGTTCCCACGCTCTGATTGACTACCGTACCATGTGAGGCGTAAATGCCAGGACACCCGGCACTCATGCTTGGAGCGCTTTCCAAGCATGAGCACGCTCAGCGCCAGCGGGGCCGCAGCCTTAGTGAGAAGCAGAGGAGAGAAATACATGCGGGCTGCTTAAAATGTTTGTCCCGGGCCCCACGATTTCTGTTGGCGGCCCTGGTTATTGCATCCACTCACAACACAGAATATCACAGAATTCAATAACAGCGATAAAGCAGAAAATCCCATAATACCCCATGTGACAGTCAGAGACTCTGTCAGCAGACGGTTAGAGCGTACTCTGTTCCCAGCATCATGGGGTTAACCTTTGCTGGCAGCAGCTTCCAGGTGCAACCAAATAACCTGAGCTGCAAAATGTAAAAAGCAGCTGGGAATACAGCCATTGTCTCACACAGAGGGATCTATGGAGTAAGTGGCGAAATGCACTTTCGGCAGGGGTTTGAACTCGCTGGGTTTTTGGTGAGTTGCTCTCACAGTATGCAGGAAGGCCCGAATATGTGCGAGAGCAACAGTTTTCTAAATGGCGAGTAGCCGGCGGCGAGATGCTCGTCTCTCCGAGTGTAACGCCTGTATGCCCGCAGACCTGGCCAGTCCCCAGTACTGTGGTGGGTAAGGGTATAACATGCACCCACAGCAGTGAGGGCGTGCCCGGAGTGTGGTAGTAGCGTTGCCGGGCCTGGAGAGTAAGGGTTAGCGTAATACTTGCTGAGTCCGGAGGGTAATGTCCAAGTGCCAGAGTTCAGGGATTGGAGAGAGCAGCGTAGTGATGTCTGAAAGCCAGGGCTCAAGGGCAGGAGAGAGCAGCGTAGTCAAGTCCAAAGCAGAGTTCAAGTTCAAACCAAAGGAATCCAAACAGGGGCAGGGACAGGAACCAGCGCTGAAACAGACAAGGGAGCTGGGCATAGACACTGCACACACAGGAGCTACAGGAAAGCTATGCAGAGCAAGGACTGAGAGGACCGAGTGGGGTTATATGGGAAGGAGGGCCAATAGGGATGCAGGGAGGAGCAGAGGTTTGAGTGGGTACTTGCAGGGATAGGTCAGTGAGAGCAGGGGAGGAAACAGGGAGATAATCAAGAGTTATAGCCTGCAACCGACGGGGGGCGGAGCCAGAACGTGGGGGCGGCAAGTAACTAGAGCGGGTGCGCGCGCCCTCTGTAACCCTGCTATGCACGCGCACCGCGCGTGCACCAGAGCGTGGGGGAAGACCAGCGGAGGAGGTGCACGGGAGAGGAGACAAAGGGGAAGGAGGAACGGAGGAACCAGGTAGGGAATGGACAGGGATGACAGAGGCATGCCAAGGAGCGCGTGACCCACAATAGGGAACCCGCGATCATGAACGCGCGCGCTGGGTGAGGGGGCCGCGCGCGTGCGCAGAGTGTGAGCCTGGGTGTGCAGATCGTGCCGTGGAGGAACAGCTGAGGGAGGAAGGTAGAGATTGGGGATGTAGGGGAGCGGAGGGACTAGGCACTGTGGAACCTGGGGTGACGGGGACACGCTGGGAACTGCGAGTCCCCCGATCCGTTACACCGAGAACTTTGAAATGGCGTGGCGTGCTCGCCAATGTTATTGTGACGATGGGCGAGAATCTCGCGAGATAATCAATTTATTGAGTGAGCGGCCTAATTAAAGGCTGCATTTATGTCTAATCTTTCTCTGTGTTGTTGGGTGAGAGAGACAGACAGACAGACAGACAGAGCTAGGCGTTTGGAGGATTATTGATTGATATAGTTGGTGTGTTTTGTGATTGCTTTGTCGTGTGTTGTTTTGTTTTCTTTACATATTTTGTAATTGTCAGTTTGAAAGTGTTTAGTGAGCTTGACGTTTAATTTCTTTTTCTGTTATTTGTTAGTTCTAGAGGTGAGGGTGAGTGGTGGTGGTGGGGTGAGTGCTGTTGGTGGGGGGAGTGGTGGTAGGGTGTCTGGTGGTGGTAGGGTGTCTGGTGGTGGTGGGGTGTCTGTTGGTGGGGATGGTGGCGAGAGTGGCAATGGTGGCACACTGCTGCAGTCTCTTCCATTGGAAGAAGGGAAGTCCAGCCAGCAGCAGCCAAGCTCACAGGTTGCATGTGCTCGTAAGACAACTGGACAGGGGCCCAGAAATTTACGGTTCAACGAGGAGGAAAACCGAGTCCTTGTGACTGGTATTTTGGCCAACTATGACCAGCTGTATGGGCATTTATTAGGTAAGAAAATAATTGAATTGAGTTTAATACATTTTTTGACCATCTATGATGTTACATTTTTTTATTTACATAGAGCGGACATTTACACACACACACACACACACACACACACACACACACATATATATATATATATGTCATATCTATGTCATATCTATATCTATATCATTGTTGATTTATACACGCAATATCATTGTGTGTTTACAACGAGGATATGAATCGAGGAAATGTTCAATTATATGTTCATTTTACATATTCTCAAAAATCAATAGCTTTGTACGTATCAATTTTTGGATTCTTCATGTGCCACACATTTTAGCTCAAACACCATGTTAAAAAAATGTTACAAGAGTTCAAACATTTGTTTGTCATTCATTATGAAATAAGCTATTTACTTAAACAACATTATTTTATTATTGGCAGGACCAGTTCAGCCGTAAAAAGAAATTTGTGGGAAAACATTCGACTATCTGTGTCCGCCTGTGGCAATCAGGTCAGGACTAATAGGAATTGCAGAAAATGCTTTGATGACATAAAAAGGCAGTGGAAGTCCAAAGTTCCATGATGCATGCTTCAGGCCAAAAATTAAGTGACAAAAGCGCTCCAACGCCGGATTCTTTCAATGCAATAATGTATGCAATATGCAAATAAGCAGGATAGGACAAGGGGATTGACGAAATCAATGCTGTAGTAAAGTCCCCAGACAGACCAATAATCCCTGAAGAGTAAGATAAGTAGTCAAAAACCACAATCAAGAATATGAACAAGGCACGAAGCAAATAGCACACTGCCAGGGAGTCAGGTGGTGAAAAAAGTTAAATCCCATTTATTTCAGTACATGACTGATAAAAACATCACCCCAAGGGGGGAAAAACAGACAGCCTCCTACGCGTTTTGGACAGGTAGGTCCTTTATCAAGAGAAGCTTATCCCTGAAGAAGCGTCATATGCCGCGAAACGCGTAGAGGTGACGTCATCACGAATCGAGGAGCGGACATGACGACGGGTGCTCGGTTGATTGCGGTGGTTTTCCCCTGACTTTGCATGAAAGCTGGTCCCTGTTTCAACCACATGTCAGCTAATAACATCTAGCTATTTCCCAGGACTTTTTCCATCACTAGATCTATGGGCTTTTGTTGCAGGGATCCTCATTAGTGCCTTGTTATTGTGGAATTGTGGGTTCATGTGAATCCTTTTGATGTACTTTCTTATTATGTAGTTTTATTTTAATTGGTATAAAGACAATTATTTTTACCAACTGTGTTTTTCCTTTTTGCGCTTTCTTTTTGTTTGCATGTTTCCTATCCACCCCGCTGATCACGGGAGAGTGAAAGCTGCAGAGGGAGAGCACATACTTTGAATCAAGGGGATCTATTGAGACTGCGCGCATCTGCTTTATTCTATTAATAATTCTTTGCACTATTCAAATGTTGTTTGGCTATACATGTCATTTGACTTAATTTATATTGATTATTGATTCTTAAATAGTTACAAATAGATACAAATAATGATGAGGTGTGTAACAGGGGACTTGTCCCTGTTCAAAAATGTGCCTCTAATCCAGCAGTGTGGTGGTTAACAGCTGGTAGTCAATTAACCAACACCACCTGGCTGATTAGAGGTTTGTTAGAAAAGCCTGCCTTTGAGACAGGAAGAGAGATTTCCTGAGTCTCACAATTGGGGGGACTGACCAGAGGAACGGCTGTCTTGAGCTGCAGAAGGACTGGACTGTATGCTGATAGCAAGACAAGGGGACCAGACCTCAAAACCTGGACAGACATTGCTGTAGCACACAAAGGTGCTTACCCAAGAGAGCAGAGAGGACTTCCCCTACAGCTTCAGGAGACAGATAAGACTTTCTTTTGGAACTGTTATACAGTATATCTGTATATATGTTTATATTTTGGGGCTGGTAAATAGCTTAGCTAACCAACCCAGTCAGAGAGGGCTGAGCTACATGTGTAGATAGTCTCTAAAGCGGAGATAGGCTTTTGTTTTGCTTTTTTTCATATATTTTGCTACTGCACCGACACACTTTATTCGAGCAAATACCCAGTATGTACCTGGCAGATACCTGGAATGCGCCGCTCCTCACCTCTGACAAGCCCCGTTGTGTTTGCCTTCCCAGCCTGGGTTCATGCCTGGCTGACGGGCGGCTGATCTGTTAAATAATAATGATTAGGATTTAATAGGCTGCAATGCTTCGCGTGTCTACCAGATGGCATAAATTCATGAATTGTAATGCAGTATATATATATATACTGTGCAGTATTGCAGCCAGCGGGAATAAAATGCTTCAATCCCTGCCTGGAAAATACCTCAATGCACTCGGGCAGAAAACAGTCACAAACCTCAATATACCCGGGTATACCCGAATTCGTGGGACTAGCCGAGCTCGAATAAAGTGTGTCGCCAGTGTATGTTAAAGGGACAGGCGCAATAAAGCCTAATTTTAATTTCACCTTAAAAACAGTCTCCATTGTGTACCTCTGAACACGTCTCTTACAAGGTGTCATAAGTCTTGAAATGCATCGGGATGTGATTGATAAGCATTTATTATTTATGATAGAATTATTTAATATCTAATCTATCATATGTATTCAGATAATCCATAATATGTTTACTCTTGATTGTTTGTTAATATATAATATAGATTCACTATGCATTATGGTTTTATGATCTGATATGCTTTCTATCATGTGCCTTATATATTATACACTCAAGCACACCTGTAGCATCTGTATACATCTAATTAATTATCTAGCTTTTCATCAACATAGAGACTTGTGCACATTCAATGGTTACCACCACATGTCTTAATCACCTGTATGCTTTTCAGGTGTGTTAGAGTTCAGAGGAGGGGCTATTTAAACCTTTCACCATCGTGCTCCTATTACACTCCTTGAGAAAGGGCTGCATAGCCTGAAACGCGTGGGAGAATTGTCCTGTTCTGTTTTCATGTTTTTTGTTTTTTAACTATGTAACGAATAAACTTTTTTTTATTTTTTCCTAATACCTGGTGAGTTGATCGGTGCTTATTTTGGATCCAATAAGCTAAACACATTCAGGTTAGAAATATGATTTTTTTTAAAGACCACGGAAGCACTAATACAAAGTAATATGTCTCAGCTCCATTGACTCCAAGCTTAAAACATAGATTTTCAGAATGGCTTTTTTGTCTAAGTCCCGTCTCGCCGCTCACCCACCGCTTCTCCCCACCTTCTTGACAACTTTTTGTGCCGGGACGGTTTGGAGAGAAATTCTCAATTTTTGAGCGGCGAGAAGCGGCGAAAAGCTGATGTGGGCTACTAGAATTCAGTGAGTTTGAAAAAGTGGAAAAGAGCGCCGAAAAGTAGCTTTTCGCCGCGCGTCTGCCCAAAAAAAGTCGCCAAAAAAAAGGCGAGTTTTGCTCTTTTCGGCAGCTTTTCGGGGCTTACTGAATCGCAGCAGGCATTTTTTGCAAGAAGCTGGCAAAAAGTGCCTTTTCGCCACTTACAGCATGAGGCACAGAGGCTGAAAGAAGGCTGTCACCCTGAGACTACAGCCAGTGTCTCACACAGAGGCTCAGAGAAGGCTGTCACCCTGAGAATACAGCCAGTGTCTCACACAGAGGCTGAGAGAAGGCTGTCACCCTGAGATTGCAGCCATTGTCTCACACAGAGTCCCAGAGAAGGCTGTCACCCTGAGACTACAGCCAGTGTCTCACACAGAGGCTGAGAAAAGGCTGTCACCCTGAGAATACAGCCAGTGTCTCACACAGAGTCCCAGAGAAGGCTGTCACCCTGAGACTACAGCCAGTGTCTCACACAGAGGCTGAGAAAAGGCTGTCACCCTGAGAATACAGCCAGTGTCTCACACAGAGGCTGAGAGAAGGCTGTCACCCTGAGATTGCAGCCATTGTCTCACACAGAGTCCCAGAGAAGGCTGTCAGTTTGAGAATACAGCCTGTGTCTCACACGAGGATAAGATGAAGGCTGTCACCCTGAGAATACAGCCAGTGTCTCACACACAGGGCT